>JAUUDZ010432889.1:0-13582 GCA_032361705.1 Panulirus versicolor
TTTTATTTAACATGTAATTTTTCTATACATGCACCATTACATGTTTCACAGAGACAAGCCACTTCATCAGGAGTAAACAATTTGTAAAATTTTTAAATCCCAACACAACCACACAAGTTCTACCTTCGAACAATTTATAAAATTTTCAAATCCCAACATCACCACAAAAGTTCCATTTTCAAACAATTCTTAAAATCTTTAAATCCCAATACCACCACACAGGTTCCATCTTCCTTAAGGAAGAGGGACCTTGTAGGGTGGTGTTGGGATTCAAAATCTTTATGAATTGTTTGCACCTGATGAGGCACATTGTCTCCATGAAATATGGCACAAGGAAGATGGAACTTGTGTGGTGGTGTTGGCTTTAAAAACCTAATGAATTGTTTGCACTAGAGGAGGATTGTCTTTGTAAAACATGTAGTGGTGCATTTATAGAAAAATTTCCTAAAGTAAAATCATCTGAACTACTGAAATGCAATTTCACCTTCAAAACTATCACAGACTTGTGTGATCAACAAATGAAGTGTGTGCGTGTGTGTGTGTGTGAAGGTGAAATTGTAATTCAGTTCAAATAATTTTATTTAACATGTAATTTTTCTATACATGCACCATTACATGTTTCACAGAGACAAGCCACTTCATCAGGTGTAAACAATTTGTAAAATTTTTAAATCTCAACACTACCACACAAGTTCTGTCTTCGAACAATTCATAAAATTTTCAAATCCCAGCATCACCACAAAAGTTCCATCTTCAAACAATTCATAAAATTTTTAAATCCCAACACCACCACACAGGTTCCATCTTCCTTAAGGAAGAAGGAACTTGTAGGATGGTGTTGGGATTCAAAATCTTTATGAATTGTTTGCACCTGATGAGGCACATTGTCTCCATGAAATATGTGTGTGTGTGTGCATGTGTGTGTGTGTGTGTGTGTGTGTGTGTGGGAGGTGTTCCTCCTAAAAAAAGTACATCACGGTATTTCCAAAATCTCAGTGAATATGATAATGAACTGGTAACTGATGCTTTACTTAAGAGAAACTATAGGAAATCTAACACTGTCCAATGATGGTTCTTGTACTTTACTGATCAGAAGTTACAATAAAAACTAAGTCTACCCTATTACATATCACAAGAAAATATTAATCATGAAAACCTTAATGATTCTAATAATAAAACCATACACCACCTTTAAGTAATGTCTGAAAAAACTGACAAGCTAAGTGATTACATCAAACCACTTGTGGATAATACGGCTTTGAGCCCTTGAATAAATATCCATAGCATAAACTACTAAATTGCTCTTGCCTTCACAAAGTTTTCTAATAAACAGTCTAATTAATGTAAAAGAGGGATGAGAACATGAGTAATTATGCACCAGTTCAGTCACACTTAATGCACACAAGCTACAAAATCATTATGAAACATATCCTGAAAGGGGTTTGAATTTTTTTTTTCTTATCTTTTTTTTTGAAACTGTTGTACTTACTGGCTAAATCACTACCTTGTGCAACCAGCTATGACATTATACCACTAAACCCCCACCTGGCTACACCACCATATTCTAAACCCCACAGGTCAATGAAAGATAATCCACACACCAAAAGGAAAGGTAGGCTAAACAATAAGAAAGCAGTTGAAATGTCAAGCTTAAAACTTGCCTTGAACATGCTCAAAGCCAGCTTTTTGAGCGAGGTACTCCCTTACCCTCTCCTTCATACAAAATACAAAAGAGAGAATATATGAAATCACTAAAAGAACAAACATTTCCAAGTTAATCCTCTCCAAGAGATAACCATCTAAGCAACTTCTTTTGGAGAAGACTTAATCTTCCAGGGATTACACCTTCTTGCAATAAAATGTATCAACATACAATTATTCATTAGCAGAAGTCTGACTGGACTTCCAGAAAACTTGTCAACTGATCATTTGCATGACATGAGAGGGAATGGATCTTATTGAATAAATATTCTTGCCAAAATGTGTACTCTTATTATGAGTCCTTTGCTGGCTAATCTTAACTGTTCTAACCAGCCATGAATCTCTCATTCTTCAACACAGCAGAGGAATCCTATGATCAATCGAATTTTTCATGTTTATAATACAATGTAACAATTTCTGGTGAGCCTAGTCCTGTGAAAGTTTCCGGGAAGGACACAATTAAAGAACACTGGCTCAGTTACAAGCTGCTGGCCTGCTGAGCCTATCACAGCAGCGATATTTCTACGCAACTCAAGTTCGAGCCCATTTATCCACCAATGAAAGGAAAATGAACAATAGGGTGGGCTGTGTGCTGCCTGCCCATGCCAGGGATCAAATGTGGGGTGTTACTGGGCTCTGCCTGCATGAGGTCATACCATCAATTTTGGATAGATCAGTAGTTGAGAAGTTGTGCAAGATAATTTGAAGACATGACATTACACACAGCAATTAATTGCAAGAGATGGTGACGACAAAGCCAGTGATATCAGATCTCTCTTTAAGAAGATTTTCTAGACAACAACAGTGGGACAATGTATGCTTTATTTTTTCAATAAAGTAAGTGTAACTTCAACAAAAATGGTCATGGATGTAATCAATGGCTTTTTTCCCTTGCCTCAACTCATGGGGGATGCTGGCATTCAACCACAATCTCACACTCTCTTTTTCTCATACACAATGCTTGACAATACATAAATGAGACATTATTTCATCTGCTATCTTTTTCCTTACTTTTCAACATTAAAAATTCATGGTAGTACAACAACTATGTAAGTCTTGAGTCAATTTGGAGCAGTGCTACCAGTCGAAGGGGGTTGGGCAGATCCTAAGGCCCACATGACCAACGCTGTGCAATACGGATCCCCCATTTCCAAAGATACAACTCCAGGACCCGACTCATTTTCCACCCATTTCTGCAACTTTTACAGTCTTAAACCTAATCTTAAACCACCTGATTACCTTCTTCCCTGATCTTTTTCTTCTTTCTGAAATCTAACTTTCCAAGGCTACTTCTCCATTGATAATCCCTACTTTCATTTCCACTCCAAGGGTGGAGTTTGTGCCTACTGTAGTACAAAAACATCTACTGCTCACCTCAAGGATCTTGAGTCTCCTAACTTTGATGCCATCTCTCAGCCCTCTATTACCTTGCTCTTGTGTTTTTTTGTTATCCTCTCCCCTAGGTTCCTCAAACTATGTACAGCTCTCTGACTAATTGACTTCTTGCCATGAGGCTTTGCTCTCTACATATCCATGCATTGAAACAATCCATTCAGGGGATTTAAATGTACACCACAAGAACTGGTTAAGCTCTGACCAGGACAATCCTGGTGGAGCCAAGGCCTTTGTATCTCGAATCAATGACCACAAACAATCAAATAATCATGCTTCCAAAGTTCCAAACTGTCAATATCAAACTCGCTTGACTTTTTTACCTCTAAACCCTCATACTACACATACATAATTTCTTACCCTTTATGGTCCTCAGACTACAATCTTGTTTCTGCCAATTCTACTTAGGCATGCCCATCTTCTATCCTCTCCTCAAAATGCCAAACTTTGGCCCTTTACTGACTTTCTCTGGGATGGGTACTGCTTCTCTGGTTGGGATGCCTTAGGTGCTGAATGCAGAGCAGAGGTTATCTTGGCTGGGAAGGATTCCTACATACCATATTCAAAATCATTTTCACCTCAATCATGGTTTGATCACTCCTGTTCTGATATGTCATATCAGGGACAGTGCATACCTGACTATGAAACCCTTCCCTTCCTCTGAAACCGACTACATTTTCATTTTTGTTCAAAATCATTACAAAGCTGTTCTTCAAAGAGCCAAGTGCACTTTCATGAAAAGAAAGTGTGCTGACATGACTTGTGCTGACTAATCTTTTAAGAACATAATCAAAAGAATTTCCAACTTCTATGATTTAACATTTCCTCCTCATTTTCAATCTATTGCTAACTCTCCAACTGATATTGCTGCTCCTTTTGGCTTATTGTTTTCCTTTAATTCAATGTCAAATGATTCAGATTCTGACCTCCACCCTTACTCATTGTACTGAACCTATACCATCTCCTATATTCTCTTCATGCAGGGTCTTCCAAGTACTCTCCCAGATCCAGGTGGACAAAATGTATGATTATCAGCACACCTCCTCAAGTTCTGTGGGAGTATGCCCCTGAACTGGCACCAATCCTTGCTTGCCTATTTTGGCTCAGTCTTAAAACCTAAAGTTTCCCTTCTGCTTGGAAGCACACCTTATTGCAACCCATCCTTAAGAAATAAGACCACTCTAATCCCATTATTGTCCCACTACTCTCACCTCTGCTATCTCTTAAGTCTCTGAAACTCTCCTACACACTCACTTTCTTAATCACTAGAATCCCATTCCCTACTTTCAGATCATCAATATGGATTTTGCAGTGCTATGTCTACTGGTGATCTATACTATGTAAATTATCTCTGGTCTCCCGTCTCTCAGTTAATCTGATGAAACTTCCTTCATAGCCCTTGACAGCCCAAAGCATTTACAGGGTGAGGCATACATTTTTGCTTTCTAAACTTCTTTCCATTAGTTTCAATACTTCTCTCTTCTCTAATGACCATTCAATTGCATCAGTCATCTGAAGAGCAACGTCCCCCTCCTATTCTATAAATAGTGTAGTTTCTTAGGGTTCTGTCCTATCACCAAATCTCTTTCTTCTCTCATTAGATGATTTCCTCTCTACTTTTAACCTTATTCACTCTAATGCTGATGATTCCACTTTACATACTTCAAATCACTTCACCTCTCCTCCTTTAATAGTTGCTTTCTCTCTTTCTCCCTTTCTCAATTCAAACCTGCACATTATTTCAGAGATGGGTAGCAGTAACCTTGTAAAATTTAATAATGCTAAAACACAATGTCTTTCTAAGCATTATTTGTTTCCATTAATTCAATTTCAAAACACCATATTTCAACCCTGTAATAACATACAGTATATGTCTGTCATAACCATCTCCTTCACTGTCTTGGAAACCCTTAAGAATCATCACAAAGTCTGCTTCCCAAAAGCATGGAATGTTGTATAGGAGCTGTAAATATATGGAATACTGCTCACATATCTTGGGTGGCTCATCCACCATCTCTCTATTAGGCTTCACATCATCTGCCTTCTCTCATTAATTCTTACATCATCACCTCTTTTCAACCTTTCCTTTCCATACATGATCCTGCTGCTCTTTTTCTATTCTACAGATATCATTTCGGCCATTATTCTCATGGGCTGTATGTATGTGTCCCTACCCACAAGGTTCGGACCCATGGCATTCATTTGGCTGCTGCTTCCCATAGTTTCTGTATAATTAACCACCACTCATGAACAGGCTGTTAAGATGCCTCTTTCTTCCCTTAAACAGCTAAACTGTGGAATTCTCTTTCATCTACTGTTTTCCCTTCATCATATAACTTCTCTTACTTTAAGAGATGGATCTACAAACACCTGATGAGCCCTAATGAATTTCTAATTTCTTTTTAATTTACATTTTTCTTTCACCCATGATGGTCATGTTTTGCTTACGCCCTGTTGGGCACAATGAAAAATAAAACACTGATGACTCGAAAGAACAACATGATGGTGAGATAAATGAGGAGTCTGCATGTGAAAGGCCATAACTGCACTAAACACTAAAACAAAATGTTGGTTTCTGAACATACTAGAGATCTTTTTCATGCATAGTTATATAACATTAAAATATGGCAAGAACACTAACAAGCTATGGTAATGACAAAATTCTTATAGATGATGGATTGACAAAAAACTGACATGGACCACTGTTTCATACAAGCGAGAATGTTTATCATAATCACCTGATGATTTACTGACAAAAAACTGCACTCCAATTCTGGCCAAAATCTGAAAGACAAAGCAGTGATTACAACAAACTGATATCATAAATCAGACTGAACAAGAAGACTGCAAAAGGATAGCATATCCCCAACTCCAAACTATCCTGAAGCAACATGGGTGTTTCCACCACAGCCTCTTGACAAGAAAAGAGTAAAAATCCAATCAAAATCCAGCATGGTTGCACGTATTTCAGTAGGATTTTACAGTAAATTTGCATCCAAATACAAGTATGGATGTAACTATACATACAATCCTGTAGAATCTTGAGATCTGAGCTGATCAATAAAAACAGTGCACTCATGTCTAATAAAAGTCCAGTAAGACAAAACAAACTGAATGATGAGTAAATGAGGTTTGTGATGTATATATAGGTGTGTGTTACCATACACATTTTGGCTCTATATTCAGCAAATGATTAATACAATCAATATTTCATTAAGTATTATAAATATCCAATACAATTTAGAAATGATGGTTGGTTAACAAAAAAGTTTAGCTGTGATGAATGTACACATGAAGATGTAGATGAATGATTCAATTTAATCACATCAATACTACAGATCAAACAAATGAGTATTCTAACTTGTAATGAATGGATTACAAGTGACGTGTTGAAATAAGGAGAAAGTGTGATAGAGTGGATGTATTTGATATGTAATTCAGCATGGAAGCAAAAGGTTATACCTTAAGATTACGGTGAAAGATATTATATCTCTTTATCCTGAGGAAAAGAAGCTGAGGATGTATGTAGTAATTATACAGGAATAAGTCTATTAAGTATTCCTGGAAAAGTGTATGCAAAAGCATTCCTGACAGAGTGATGGAAGTGACTGAATGCAGAATAAATGAGGAGTGAGGGGGTTTCAGGAAAGGTAAGGGATGTGTGGATCAAATTCTTCTTGTGAGAATGACAGTGGAAAAGTATCTGGCAAAAGGTAAGAAGCTACATGCAGCTTTTATGGATTTGAAAAAAGCCTTTGTCTAAGTTGAGTAAAATGCTTTATGAGATATGTTAAGGGGGACAACTGTTGGATGGAGTGAAGCCTTCTACAAAGGGGTAAAATCATGTGGAGGAGTGGATGGAGAAAAGAGAAAATGTTTCGGTAAACATGTGGGTGTGACGTCAACATGGAGTGATAAGAGAGATGAAAGCAAAACTAGGTTGAAGGGATGTAGAGACAGCATGTGGCGGTGAGGTATGGTGGCTGGTGACAAGGATGTTTGCAAATGATACTGTACTGTTTGCTGAGAATGAAGAGGAGTTGCAGAGGGCTGTAAGCATGTATTATGATGTAAGTACTGAAATGAAGATAAATATGAGTAAAAGTAAATTAATGGTGTTGAAAGGAAACAGAGCAAAGGTGCAGATTCTGCAAAGCCCTATAGAGCAAGAGAAGAAAGCATACTAAACTAGTGAGAGAGAAAGAGAGATAACAGAATTTAAGTATTTGGAAGCTATTTTGGGTAAGTACGATGATATGGGAGAGAGCAATACACGGTACAAGAGTCACTGGGTCCCTCAATAGAATAATGAGGGTAGAGGCAAAGGAATGGAAGTGAAGAAAGGATTAAGGGTCAGCACAGTCCTGCCACCCCTGACCTATATAGCTGAAACATGGACAGGGGATGTCACATAGGTCAAGAATCAAGGCTGGGGAAATAAGTTATTTGAGGGGAGCATGAGGTAGGACTACATGGAATGAATAAAGTAATGAGGGAGCATGTGAGAGATATGACATGGCACGAAATGTAAAGGTAATAATTTGTTGAGAGGTAGAAAGGTGGAACGTAATACTTTGAGGTGGCTGGGAAAGTGGAAGAAAACAGGATGGGAAATTTACAAGAAGAGTGTATGATAATGCAATTAAAGGGGTGAGTGTGTGAGAAAGACCAACCTGTGACATGTGGAAATAGAATGCAAGAGTACTTGAGGGAGAGAAATGGGGGAAGAATGCATAGAATGGTGTCTAAAAAGGAGAAAGTATGGAAAAGGAAAAGTGGACTCTTTTGCCATGGCCACACTCTTGGTGGGAGTTCCCAACGGGAATGGACATCAGAAATATAAATAGATGGATATATATAGTATTCTCACCAACTCTGATGAAAACCCAGCAGAAAGTCAGAAAAAAATTGTAATCAGAAACAAAATTCTTCAATGAAGATACAAAAACAACTCAGCTTCAGCTCTGAATCATTAACATTAATGACATGGTCCTATCTTTAAACCTGAGATAAGAATTACTAAATTGAGTATCTCCCTATATTTGATTAAATCTAACTTTATCAGCAACTAGTGGTCAAAGGAAATTGACAAAGGCACTTCCAGGTGTTCTTCAGTGCCCCTTCACATTTAATCCACACATCTGGGTTATCCATGAAATGAATATGTGAATGAATGCTCAGCATAGAACACAGCTAGCTAATGTCAAGATTTTGCACTATTCCCCCATATCGGAACTTGGAATAAATCTATCTGTATCTTTACACATGCATTAGCATGTACCCTGAATGCAATATCAACAAAGTGGCAAGACTCGTTATTACAACAGCAAGTGAAAGCAATCTACTCACAGGCAGAGACATGTATAACAAGTGGAGAACAAATTGACTATCCTCCAATCATTGAATAAGAGGATAAAATTCAGAACTCCATCAAATAATGTAGTAAAATGCTGTTTTCTGAACATATCTGAAATCTATTAATCTAGAGCTCCATATCATATCTGGTTTAAGCATAAGAAAAGGAATTTGGAGTAATGATCAGAAGTGGCAAATAGATGACACAGCCAGGCAAGATGAGCTTGCACTGTCACATGTCATACAACAGTGACATACAAACACACCATAAAGGATTCATTTTCAGGGAGTTAAAATCACAAGACTTCTGGAAAGCTAAACAGCTGGGAAAAATGTTATGTCACTTCTCAAAACATGAAAACACCAAATTCAAAAAGGTTTATAGTATCTTGTCCTAAAAATATACCGATAAAATCTTTATGTAGATAGGTATCAACTGATGGAGGTCTTGAGCTCAATATAAAAACTATTAAAATAATCCTTAAACATTGAAATCTAATCAGATCATTCATGCACAAATCTATGGAAAATTCAAATTATCTAAAGTAAAACTTAAGTCTTGAATATACTGTGCTCATTAAGTCAGATTAAAGTATATGTGTAGACAAACATACAGATAAACACACATGCACAGACTAAAAAGAGCAATAAAAAAGATATATATTTACCATTGCTGAATACAGAAGCGTGAGCAGTGAAGCCATAGCCCAAATAATGGTAGACGGTGCAGTGCACAACAACAGTGATGGTACCACTATAGCTTGAGTACAAAGCAACCCAAGAGTTACCACTGATGGAAGACCAACACCTTCAATGCTGCCACCATCTTTCAGAATGCCTGAAATATCAATATTAATAGCTGTATCTTCAGATCATTTAATACAAGATATTTGTCTACAAATTTCTGTTAAAAAAGCATCCAAAACCTGTGTGAGTTGTTACACAAAATATCCAATGGATATGAATGCACACAATATCAAATGATTATACTGTCATATTGATGCCTCATACAAGCCTATAAGAATGACTGTCTAATGGCTTTAGAATAAACTGTCTGGAACTTCTTAGAACAAGTCTCTTAAGTCTTTCTTCTTACGGAAAAATTACTGGGCCTCCACTGAAACCTAAATGGGAGATGGCACAGATCATGAATTTGTGCAATCTAAGTAATTTTCTGGCTTTTGAGTGCCTCAGAGGTGACTCCTGAAAACTTTCTCTGATGAGACTTAGGGCTGGGAAAGGAGTTGGAGAAACACATGTAACATCCAGACATAAGAACCTTCTCATTGTCATAGATGACTATCTTGGGTTAAGATCAATCCAAACTCAAGTTTCATACAATTCTGTATGTTTCAAATTATCCCTAAGTTTTTCTGAGAAGCCTCTCCTAGGAAGGGATCAATATGAAGTCTTTGCCATTTCTAGACACAATCTTATCAATAACATCCTAGATGCTGACAACCAACTTTGCATAGTGCTGTGTTTGTCTTCCTTGACATGGAGGTCTGATGTTTTTAGCCATTGTTTTCTGTTGATTAAAAGATTTTTTCATGTGACTCTCCTTCTCATGTTGATATGTTGGGAAATCTTTATTTTTCAAAAACTCATCCCTCTAGTCTTTTTGACAGTTGCTGACCTAAAGCATCTAACAGAGTGGGCCACAACTGAACAGAGAGATCTGACCCATGCTGCTATGGGTGAATGCAACATATGTAGGTCACCATATAAGCCATTTGGCTTAACTGAACCAGAGGTCTACAAAGGTCAATCTATCAAAAGGCTACTTGGTATTCTAATCTTGTATGTACATTTGCTCAAAATACCCTAAATTCAAATTCAAAAAGTTTGCAACAGTAAGGTCTTTAGTTATGTTGACTGAAATATGGAATCTTTAGTGCTTCAGTCCATACACACCCACAAATTTGTTGAGCAAAACAGCATTTTGGTAAGTGTGAGATATAACTCTAGGAAAAGAAAAGCAAAGTCACAAACCATTAACATATTACATTGTGTAAAACTGTATTACAGTTCATGCAATTCTTTAACACAAAGAACTACATGTGAATTTCAGAAGGAAAGAATATTTTAACGACAATAGAAAGAAGCAATTACCAGTAAAAAAATTTCTATTATGTGGAAACCTGGGAATGGTATAAACTAAATAAAAATGAATTCTTGAAATCTAGATAATAGTTCATTGAAATATGACATAGGGGATGAAAAAATTCAAATCAGTTTGGGTTTCACAATATAATATTCTAATAACAGAATTCAAATACTTCAAGCTGAAAAATTATAAGATATCACTCACTTTGGAGCCATGGAAGGAGTAGTGATGTTGGAATGGCAACTGCCAGCTTCATTATCACACATCCTATAAAGCCAGTCCATGAACTGGTTTCTAAATCTGGAGGGAGTAGTCCTGCAAAAGAGCTTTCCTGAACATGTGAAATCAAACATCCATGCAATAAGAAATTTAATAGAAATCATGACTACAACTGTATGCATTACCTGTATAATAAAAAATTTCACTTATGAACTATGAATAAGACCTATAGAATAACCAGTGTCTAAAATCTGCTGGATATTGCTTGTCATGAGGAATAATTTTTACTCAAATAAGGAAAACACATTCACATCCTGAGCACACCAAGGTAGCTTACACAAACTTAAATGCTAATCTTTACCAAGGATACTAGTGCCATGAATAGATGGATGGAAAACAAACATAACTTTTTTATCATTAATTCCATTCCTAATGCCAAAAGATGGGTCTGATGAATACTACATTTCAGCTTACTCATCCACATCCTCAACCTATGTTCAGTGTATTAAGTGAAACACATATATCCAAATCTTAGCATTTCTAAACTCTTTCCATGTGTATATAAAGTTGATTTATCAAACAATATCAGTCTTTCTAATAATGTTGAGAGTTATTGGGGAAAGCAGCAAGGCAAAATATTAGGAGAAGACCAAGAAAATTGATTGGAGTTTTTAACAAGGAACAGTATTATCTTTAATACTTTTTGCAATTAAGAGAAGACCAAGAAAATTGATTGGAATTTTTAACAAGGAACAATATTAGCTTCAATACTTTTTATAATCCTAACTTCAAACATAAATAAGGACATTAGGGAGAGTACAGTCAAGATTTGTAAAACATTATAGCCCATGAGTACAGAAAGATACCAAGAGAAACTACAAAGCAACCTGGATACTATCTACATATGAGTGGAAGAGAGGGAACTAGAATTCTGTCAGGAGAAATTCATGCAAATATACCATGGAATTATTAACAGTGTATCAGTTCCTTCTCACAAGGATCCTATGGAGAAAGAAACAGAAAGCCATGAAAGTGTCAGAAACTGAATAGTTGCTATAAATGATAAGACTGAACTCAAAGAGCACCTTAGAAAGTTACAGCTTTCAAGCTAAATCATAAGAGATATGATAATGAGAACTTTCAAAACAGACAGAGCAAATGATAAAACTGTTCAGAGTAAGTATAAGAAACGAAACAGAACACTATTGTGTTGTGCGATAACCAGCTAAAGAAATAAGCAAGCTGGAAAGAAAATAAAGACACTTCACAAGCAAAACTGATGACCAGGAGCATATGAATTTTACTTTGAGAGTCTGAAAGAATTTAACTGCAATCTAAAATGAAAAGAGAAACAATAAATGCATGGCAGTAGGCATAAAGAATAGAATTCTTAATCTGAAAGCATCTTAGCAAGGATGATGCAGAACTAACAAGTCAGGAGTTATTCCTGGGAACATTATAAATAGGTATAAGACATGTTTACAAGAGATATAAGATAAAAATTTACAAGTGTCCTGCAAACAAGCTAGAGTATCACTTAATTTTCTACCAGGAGAAGTAAGAAACATGCATGAAGTGACCACAGAAGCATTCAAAAAGAAAGATCAGACTTTTGGGTGAAGTCAATCCCTAATGAACCATGAATAAACAATACGAAAGACAATGTGGTGAAGAGAAACTGTATAATTCAATGAGCACAATGTAGCAAGTGATATGTGCGAGCCATGTTATTTTGGCAAAATCTCATCATTGGTACTCTTACGTCGGTACTTAGGTTGGTACAATGTCATTCCTTATATGATTAACCTGCCTGACATCAAATACTGTCTCAGGCACTCCACTTTTAACATGTCAACCCTTTCCTTTTTTTGTATTCAAGGCCTAAGACTCACATCCATACAACACCACTAGGATTACTGTACCTACAAACATTTCAATACTCACCCTAACATATAGTGACCTCTCCTTCTACATACCCCTCAATTTGCCCATGACCTTACCCCCTATTTACCACTCAAAGAGACACTTCAGCCCTTATGGTTCCATCTATTGCTAAGTCCACTCCCAGCTATCTAAAGCCCTACACTTCCTCCAGGATTTCTCCATTCAGACACTTTCAAGCCATCCTGTCTCATCTCCCTGCTGCTCTTAATTACTTTATATTTATTCACATTCATTCCAAAATTTCTCTTTTCACACACTGTCTCCCAATCATCAGCCACTGTAGGTTCCCTCTTACTCTGCCAACAGATCCATGTTATCTGCAAATGGCAAGTGATTCACCTCATCTGTCTAAACGTCTAGTACTGCAGACTTGCCTCACATTCGACGACCCTTGCAGTCACCTACCTCATCATCCCATCCATAAATATGTATAATTATCAACTATCCAGCACCAAGAACACTTTTATGGGGCTCCTGTAGCTTCAAAGCTTTAAAACGAGAAGCTCTTAAACGAGACTGTTTCATTCATCAAAAATGATACAGCCTCTCCATAAGTGATTTTTGCAAGCAGAGTTTGATAACTTCTTTACTGCATATAGAATGAAATGTAAAAAAAAAAAAAAATATTCTAAAATTAGGCTCATATGGAATGGAGTTACAATAACTCCCAGGATTTTCTAAAACGTCTTACAGCTGTAAAGCAGATTCTTCATTACATATCAGGTTAACTTCTGAAGATAGCTAGACAGAATGATTTTCACTATAAAAGGGAAATCAGCAACTTTTAAAAACAAAACTAAATCTGGACTCAACAATACTTCTAAGATATGATAGTTACAAAAAAAAAATAACTGTCTTACTTTC
>JAUUDZ010432922.1:0-13579 GCA_032361705.1 Panulirus versicolor
TACCACACATCTCTCTTACCCTATTATTACTTACTCGATCAAACCACCTCACACCACATATTGTCCTCAAACATCTCGTTTCCAGAACATCCACCCTCCTCTGCACAACTCTATCTATAGCCCACGCCTCACAACCATTCAACATTGTTATTATTATTATTATTATTATTATCATTATTATTATTATTGTTATTATTATTTTCACCATTCACACAACTCACTTTGTTACATAGAGGAAAAATGTTATAGGATCTAGGGATTACAACTACTGTAATTTATACTGTATCTGTATTGGTATTTTGCTGTAACTGCATACAACAATAACCAGTTATGCTTTTGTGTTCTCAGAGACCCCCGTGGCTTTGCTGTAAAGTTGTACACTGAAGATGGAAACTGGGATTTAGTTGGCAACAACACTCCAATCTTCTTTATCAGAGACCCAATTCTATTTCCATCTTTCATCCATACACAAAAGAGGAATCCTGCAACTCACCTCAAGGTATCACAAGGCTTTTAGTGAGCTAAATGATTTTATAACTACTTTACAGGAAGCGGAATATATATATTTTGTAATTTAAGATTATAGAGATTGGAATCTAAGTGATATATGTGTTAACAAATACATTGTTTTTCTCAGTACTTAAGTCTCAGTATAAGGTGAATTAAGTGCCTTATTGTCCTGGTAAAAACCATGCATTTACTATCTTTCCCCAACACATTCATAGCATCTTCTACAAGGCCTCTCATTGAATTTCTTTATATACACTCCATATCCATAAATGCCACATACAATATCCTTTCTTTATCACAAAAATTCTTCAAAGCAAATGATGATAATAATAATGATAGTAATACTTTGTGATGCTGTCTTTGGCCTAAAATTTTCTTTTGAATGCTTTTGTTTATAATTGATTGCCATATACAGCAAACTGGAAATCTTACGCCAACATTACTGTCATTATTTATTGACACATTTTCTATGGTTCTCGGTGCATGTAATGTTTAAGTTATGATGGATACCTTATGTGAAGTTAGGTAATACATCAGCAGCATATATATGACATTATGTACTGAAATATTAAATCTTTCATATTTCAGGATGCTGACATGTTCTGGGATTTCATTACTTTACGACCAGAAACTACACACCAAGTTTCTTTCTTGTTTTCTGACCGAGGAACTCCTGATGGCTACAGACATATGAATGGCTATGGCTCCCACACATTTAAGTTGGTAAATGAGAAGGGAGAAGCAGTATACTGCAAGTTCCATTACAAGACAGACCAAGGAATTAAGTAAGTTTTCACTTTTCCCATTATTCCATTGCCAGAATGGAAGGGACAAGTTGCAAATATCTGTTTTTTCTACTTTTCCCTTTTTCCAACAATCCTTAATCCTGGTATGAAAAATATAAAGGCACTTCATACATTTCTTAACTAAAAGCTAATGGTGTCAAGGGTGTAGTGATGATGAAAAGGGTGTTGTCAGGATCAGTGAGTATTGAGTTTATCAGAGATGGCCTTCACCTTCTGGTCAAACATCACTGTTGTCGAGAGTGTTGTGAAGACAGAGATGTAGTAAAGATGAGGGTGTATTGAAAATATTCTTTGGCTTGACCCATCAGGGTCAGGTAAAAATGTGGTCACTGTTTAGGATCTTTTTTATATTCTGAATGAGGTTGAGGAATAAGATGATGAAGTCAAGTGAATTAGTCCTCTTTCTTGTCTTTGTTATCTGTCTTGTCTTAGATTTGTGTAGTTGTTAAACAGTTGAAGGGTGGATCTGTATGTGTCTGGCTTCTTAGATGAGGGTTATGTGTAAATTGTGTTCTAGATTGAGTATACCGCATATTTGTTTTTGATGCCATTGGCAATGAACCATAAGATGATTATCATGTTAGGGTTTTGTGGAGTGGTACAATTAGTTTGTTAGTGTACTTCAGGAAGCCACTGCCCAAGGGCATCATTTTATGGAGCTGAAGAGCCATTTCCTAGTTGGGGAGGGTCGACAAACTGTTTTATGAAAACTGTTAGGAGAACCCTGTTATCATGGCTAACTGCAATTTGCCATCTTGGTTTTTATCCTGTTATTGCAGTGAAAGGGTTAAAGACTCATTCACTTTTCTGTTAATATATTATTTGAAATTCCCTTATTCTTATAAAACACCTTTTGAATTGATGTAACCAGACTCTGCCTGCATATGGTGACACTGAGTGAATAGTAGCCTTTGGCAAAGTTGTATCATCGTCAGTGCAAGAAAAGGCGACGAATTCTTCAAAGGACTTCTCTCTCTAAAGAAGTCCAATTTTTCCTTACTCCTGATTGGAGTGCAACCATGAAGCTGCAGGGTCTCAATAAAAGGGGTCCTGGGGTTTAATTAATCAATCTTTAAATGTTTCCTGTAGGAAAATGAGGTAGAAGTAGTCAGTAGGAACATTAGGTAAGAGCCTCTGGAAACACTGCATTAGAGCTGCCCTTACTCCTGATTGGAGGGGAGCCATGAAGCTGCAGTAACCAAATAAAAGGGGTCCTGGGGTTGTATAATTGATCAACCTTTACATGTTTTACATGGGACCATTAGATAGAAATATTAGGTAGAAGTTGTCAGTAGGAAAATTAGGCAGGAGTCTGGAAATACTGTGCTAGAGTTGCCCTCTGCCAGAGGCCTGTTAAGAGTGAGGCACTAAAGGCTTAGAAATGGCACTTGAGTTCACCAGCAATGGAGATTTTTTTGCTGTGGCCATTCCCTGGAGGGATTTTTGAAGGGAACAGGGACTAGAAATAGAGTTTAAAACTTCATATGCTGTACTTTTTGCCTCCACTTACTACAGTCTTTTGAGAGGGTTAGCTTTTCTTTTGAAATGCTGTTTCCCCCATGGCCAACATTCTTAAATTTGTACTCTCTTTCCACAACATACAGACAGCCACACCCCTACTTCAGCCTCAGAAATTATATCTCCTCTTTAGTGAATGCGGGGGAGATTAAATGGTGCAAAAAGATTAGGGTAATGTCAGATATAATATATAGTTGAGGTGGAAGTGAAATTACAAAGAAAACAAGGAAACTAAGAAAAAATACTACTCGATAAAAAAACGTTGGGGTGGAATAAATGTATAAATGTGAAGAAAAGAATGATAAAACTGAAGTCCATTTGCTTTACTTTTCCCAAGGTGATCTGTTAAGTGGCATCTATCAAATGACCCATTGGTAAAGTATAGTTAATTCTAATGGTATGCAAGAATTTCACTCACTGTCAGCTTTGAGAAAGGTGTTCACCACAAAACTTCTTATTCTCATCCTCAATGAATGAAATTTCTCATGTCTAGTAATTATTATCAATCTCAAGCCTAGTTCTTAAAAAAAAAAAGTCGTGTAACATATTGCTTAAGGCTTATAATTGTATCAGTATGTAATGACTGTTCATTAGATCTTGTTAACCCAAGCCCTGTATTATGAAAAAAAAAGACTTGTTCTTGATTTATATATTTTCTCAGGAGTATGTTTTGAATTTTCAGAAATTTAAGTGCAAAACGGGCAGATGAGCTAAGTGGATCAGATCCTGATTACGCCATTAGGGACTTGTACAATGCTATCCTCACTGGGAACTACCCATCCTACACCATGTACATCCAGGTACAGTTTATAGGCATTGAACAGTTGTGATAAGAACTAGTTACTAATTCCTTTGTAAACCGAATTTATGAAAATGAAAGTGTAATTCTGTGTTAAAGGAAACACCATGATGTATTTCTTAAGATACATATATGAATATGGTGTTTATATGTTGTACATGGGTTGTTTAGCTGTTTAAGGAAAAGGTATATCATATACTAGTTATCTGGGATAGTAGCAAGGCTGACATAATAATCCAAATTTTTAATACTTTTTGCAGTTTTTCTAGCATTACTGTTGGGTAAGAGTGCATGCAATATGAGGAAATGGTTAAATACAAAATTGGTGGTAATGATTCAGCAAAGATCATCCTTCTAGTTCCACATGAAATTGTTCATGTAAAACAAAGATAAATGCATGTCTTCATAGGGCCAAAGTAGATACCCATTTAAATTGTTTTGACTCTCTTCAACAGGTTATGACATACAAGGAAGCAGAAAAATGGGAGTTCAACCCATTTGATTTAACAAAGGTTTGGCCTCATGCTGAATTCCCTCTCATTCCTGTTGGACGCATGACTCTTGACCGCAACCCAAGTAACTACTTTGCTGAGGTAACATTTAGCTCTGTTTCCAGTCAGAATTTATGTATAGTTCGTAAAGCAAAATTGAGATTAGCATAATCTTTTACTTTGGCTAATCCTCAGAGATTTGAAAGCTTGCAAACTCCTTAAAGATTCAGAGTTCATTTTAATACCATATGTAATCTTTCTTTGTCTATTTCCTGGTGCTATCTCACTAACATGGGAAACGGCGATCAAATATAATAAATAATAAAATAAATAGTTTTAAAGGTGGTAATGAAAATTAAAAAGAATCTCAGTGAAGCCAGTACCACCAACCATTTTTGGATATTATGGAGATCAAAGTACTTATTCGTTAAATCAATCTAGTGTTGCAGTTATGTGCAAAATTATACTTTTTATAATCACCATAGGACCTATTCCTAAGAGGTGTGTAGCATGCTGAAGGGGTTTGTGAGAAAGGATAATGAATGATGGGAAGTTACTAGTGAAAAAGAAAAAAGCAGTGTTGTTATTTCTTGATGGGAAGGAGTGCAAGTGATGGATATATACTGGAGAAAATGGCAGGAGGTCAAGAGGAAGGTGCAGGGGCTGAAAAAGAGAGCAAGTAAGGGTTGGGGTAAGTGAGTATCAGTAAACTTCAGGGAAAAACAAAGAGAACAAATGAGAACATCGGTGAAGGGAGAAAATGGAGAATGGTAACATGCTGAAGTGAGTTGAAGAGGAGATGGAGTGAGAACATTAAAGGATTCTTGAATGTGTTTGATGATAGTATGGCAGATGTAGGATGTTTATGTCGAGGAGATATGCGAAGTGACAAAGTCATGGCAAGTTGTTTAGTGAAAATTTAACAGATGGTAAAAGCCCCGTGTAAGATGAAGTGTGGCAAGGCAGCTGGAGTGGATGGGAGTGCAGTTGAACTTTCATTAAAGAGGTCACTCTTTTACTGATTGGTGAGATACCTGACAATTCAAGGCATGCCTGTGTAGTGTTATTGTAAAAGCAAAGGGGACAAAAGTGAATGTTCAGATCACAAGAGTGGTGAGTGTACCTGATGACTGAGAGGATGGTGGCATGCACAGAGCTTTAGAATGGGGAAAGAACACTGTGGCTTCAGGAATGGTAGAAGATTGCAGAGTAGGTGTTTGCTTGAAGATTATGAGCAAGAAATACTACAGAGAAACAAAAGGATTTGTATGTAGTGGTATGAATCTGGAGAAAGTATATGATACAATTGATAGAAATGCCCTGTAGTAGGTGTTGTCAATATACGGTGTGTCAGGAAAGCTGCTGGAAGCATTGAAGAGTTTTTATGAAGAGAGTAAGGCATGTGTTTGAGTAGAAAGAGAGGAGGGTGGGTCTATGGCAGGGTTATGATGTCACCATGGTTGTTTAATTTGTTTACATATGGGATGATGTGGAAGGTGAATGCATGTCTTACAGAGCAGGGGCAGGGGGGCCTTTAAGATGAGTCAGTTATTTTTTGCTGATGATACCCAGCACTGGTGGCAAGATACAAGGAGAAACTGGAGAGGTTGGTGTCTGGATTTAGGAAAGTGTATGAAAGGAAAATAGTTAGAGTAAATATGATTAAAAGCGACGTTATTAGGTTTAGCAGTGGAAAAAAGAAAGCTTAGTTGTAATGTGAATTTGAATGGAGAGAACCTGGGATGTTGTAGGTATCTGAGAGTAGTCATTGCACTGAATATCACTATGGAAGCTGAATTGAGCCAGTAGGATGAATGAGTGGACTAAGGTATTGGGCACATTGAGGAGTGTTTAGAAAGAGAGGTTATTGTCAGTTAGGGCAAAGATGGGCATATTTGATGGCACAGTAGTTCCAAGAGTGTTAAATGGATGTGAGGCACGGGCTTTACAAGAGAAAATACAGAAGAGAGTGAATGTGCTGGAAATGAAGTGTTTAAAGAAATATGTGGTGTGAGGAGGGTTGATTGAATAATAAATAATAGATCTGAGGGAGTTGTGGTAATAAAGAGAGTATGGTTGAGAAACCAGGATGATTTCATGAAATTTTTTTAAACATATAGAGAGGATGAGTGAGAAGAGGTTGACAGAGATATGTACATCAGAAGTGGAGGGGACATAGAGAAGGACTGCCTACCATTGGTTACACTACAGGCAAAAAGTCATCCTTGATGAGTCTTTATCATTATCAGTTGACAAAAATAATTACAGTCTCATCAGAGAACGTCTCCCTCCAAAGGAGCCCCTTATTTCCTAATTTCTAATTGTAGTGCAGCCTTAATGCTGCAAGAGCTCCATAAAATGGATACTGGGGTTATTTGTTAATGTGAGAATAACAATAATTTCATTTTTAAAAGGTGGAACAGCTTGCCTTCTCACCTGCCAACATGGTGCCAGGAATAGAACCATCTCCTGACAAGATGCTTCAAGGTCGTCTCTTTTCATATAACGATACACATCGTCATCGACTAGGAGCTAACTATCACCAGATCCCTGTAAACTGCCCCTATCGTGCTCGTGTCAGAAACTACCAGCGAGATGGTCCCATGACTATTGATGACAACCAAGTAAGTTTTGAAACTATACAATTAGACAATAGAAATTTTTGACTTTCTATTTTAACTTTTTTTCTATAGCAATGAAAAAGTATAGGTAGACTACAAATGAGCCCATAAATTTTAGTCAACACTGTTCATGGGAGCATGATACAATTCATTTCAGTCTCTAGAATTTCTGTCTGCAATTCTGTTTGGAATTATATGTACTGGAGAGCTTGTGACTGGAAGCAGAAATCAGATTCGCATTAAGATGATCAGTATTAATGTGATGTGTATTAACATGTGCCATGAGGTACATTGTAAATAACCGGTAGGGACAAGAGGCCAAATAATACCAAAAAAAAAAAAAGCACACTATTAAACTTAAAAATAGTCCAATTTTCTATTTGAGACAATATTGAAACATTTGTAGCTCATGTTAATTCAAACTTTGGGTTTGATTTTGAGGTTGGGATTGCAGGGATGCATTTTTAATCAACATTAACTAAACTTTTGGATGTATTATCTAGTTGGAACTACATTTAACACATTTTGTGGTGTTAACTGAAATTTTGGGAGTGTTTTCCCTTTAGTACTGCATTATTGCAAATTTCAGGTATATAATTTGGGAACCACATTAACAAGAACTGTTTTTGTTGTTAGACCCCTCTGTACATCTGTAAGCTTTTACTTTTTGGCATTCTTTGTTGAACCCTGCCACATTTTTTCCCCTTTCTGCATCTAGTTGTACCCATATTCTAACTCCTTCAGTTCAGGCTTCACAGAACCTTGTTTTGCACTGATATGTACTCTGAGTATAGCGCTACCTTTCCATGCAAAAAATTTACACTGTCAGGGAACTTAATCAGAACTGCATCGTGGCCATTACTATCTTTTCACTTTAGGTGCTCAACCTCCACTGAACTCCCTTTTGTGTCCTCTTTAATTATGTAGTCAGAATCAAACAATACATTATTACTTTCTCCAGTTGGTGTATCACATTTGATGTGTTTAATTCCATACTACCATTTGTAAAAGTCTAGCAGATATGGTTCATCTGCCCCAAGTTTTCTTGTGCTGTGTTGTGCTGGTACAGGCAGTTTTCCTGAGCAGTACATGTTCTGACAACTTGTGTCTCCATGACTCTGTCTCCTTGAGTGACTGAGTTCTTTCTGTTCATTTCTCTATAATTGAAATCTCCCATTGTTAGGATTTTATCATCTCCTCCCTGTTAATAATGTACATCTGTTCTGGGTGATTTCACCTCCTTTGAGAGTTGTCCCTCTTGAAGTAATTCTGTTCATTATGTACTGTTTGAAAGCACTATCTTTGGGTAAAATTCCTGCGAATTTGATGTGTAAGGTGTGGAATTTAAAGTGTACTTGTGTGTGTCTGCTGAGGGGAGGGGAAGTTAGACATTGTTTTCAAGACACTCACTCCAAGCAAACTGAATTTTTTTCTCTCTTCTTGACAGAAAGGTGCACCCAACTACTTTCCAAATAGTTTCTCTGGTCCTGTTGACTGTAGGAATTATGGGGAGTGCAAGTTTAATGTGTCAGGAGATGTTAACCGCTATAGCAGTGCTGATGAAGACAATTTTACTCAAGTTGGTACCTTCTTCCGAAAGGTAAGGTTTGTCATATACACTTTGCTCTCCCAAGTTATGTTAGCGATGTTTTTATCTCTGTTTAGAAGCTTTAGCCTTTATAAGACTGCTTATTTCTAATTCAAAACTCATAAGTATTGGCTGTACAGGTTATATCAGTTAACTCCTTTTTTTGTACAATGGTCTGGTTTTAATCAATAGTTTTTAGACCAAAAATTTTTTTTTTCTAAAGATTATTTGACATTAATCAGGTCTTATGTCGTTTTGAGTAGCATTTTTCTCTTTTCCCAGTTTCAGTTCATTGGGTATAAAATTGTTAGCAGTGTTACAATTTATATCAAGTTGTACTTACAGTCCTGTATAGTATTTATATGCATCCTTTATTGAGTATCTTGCAGTGCTCTGTAGTAGTATCATCTTATTTATCATTTCCAGTGAAAGATATCTGCAAATACTGCATGTAGAGTGATATATATCCTTTCAATTATAACAACATAGGTGCTGAATCAGGAGGAACGCCAAAACCTGGTGGAGAATATTGCAAACCACATAGTAAATGCACAAGACTTCTTGCAGGAAAGAGCCATTCACAACTTTTCCCAGGCTTGCCCTGAGTATGGTGCTGGTATCCGTGAAGCCCTGGCTAGAGTAAAGAAGAATCAGGCATCCTCCCAAACCTCAACAATCACTGCTGCTGTTGCCTCCAGTGCCAAGCTTTAGAAATGTGACTTGAGTTATATTCTTTCCTACCAGATGCACACACATTTAAGTTTACAAAGTACTTTTTACTGCAGTTAGGATTAACATATTGTGATAATACATACTTAGCAATTGTAAAATTACTGTACCATGTGAAGCATTGTTTCATATTTTGAGCTGGTTCTTAATACTTCACTTCTAATCATTTAAGCTGTATGCTATATCTTGAATGGTAGGTATGATATTTGGAAGTGTATTATACTTAAATCAGACGAAACTAAATGTCATGCTGCATACTTATCCAAGTATGCAGCATTCTGATTTTTTGTTCAGTGGTTTGAAATTGAATGATGAAACTTTATTATTGCATTATCTCATTAAAAATAATAATCAAAACACTTTCCTATACTAATTATTTCTTTATCTTTGATATTCATTTTACGAAAAATGTTTCAAGTGTGTTCTCTCTTCAGAGTTTTGGAACCATGTCTTTCAAAGCAGGAATTACTAACACAGGATACAGGCTGATAACTGATGATCTCTGCATACTGACAGGTAATTTCACTTGCTGCATAAAACCAAGATTGAACCAGTCATAAGTAACAAGGGTAGTATGCTACCTGCTCCATTTCAAGTACTTATTTGAACACTATTAGACTGTACATTAAAAAGTACATATTAATATACTCCAAAAAAGATGGAGAAAAGTATTTCAAATAAATACACGAAAAACAGTGCATTGTTGAGAGTAGACAAATTTCAACCTGGTTAGCACTTGCTGGAGTTAGGATGCAGTTATCACATGACACCTTTGCTCTCCCTTGATGTACACAATGCAGATAGCATTAGGGTGTGCCTTACATTAGGTTGTTGTTTCAACACTGGATTATTCAATAAAAATGTCACATGTACTTGTTATTGTTTGTGCTGTGAGCTTAATACAGCATTATTTTTTTTTTCAAGTTTCAAAATGTATACTTAGGTTGAATATATCAGACAAACTCAAGACTATCAATGTGCATTGTAATAGGCACTTGATTAAAAATGGGTCCACACAACACTTTAACACAAATTACTGTTTTACAGCAGAAACCTCCTTGTAGGAGCTGATGAGAGATTCCCTTTGCCCAATTTCACTTTGCAGTGTTACCAAATGACAGTTACATGCACGGTACACAGATAGTAGTAAGCAGAAGTCTTGACCCTAGATTATAAGTAGCATTGTCATTCCCTAAAGATTTAACAGATGTTGAACAAAATATTTGGAGAAGATTACATTTGCACCATTTTGCTGTAAATGCAGGCAGGAATATGACATGCGTTAGACTCTTATATACAGTGATCATTAAAATCATTTGTGTTTATAAGCCATGGGTTGTATATGTGTGTTACTGTGGGAAGATAGCTAATCCTTGCATCAGAGATTGGTTAGATATTAATAGGTGTACCTGGTTATTAAAGTAAAAACTGGTTATTAATATATTCATTAGTATACTTTTAATGTGCAGTTTAATTAACCCGATCTCTTAGATTACAAGTATCTTACGAATGGTAAACATCAAATCCTGGTTCCCTCTCATGTTCATGCCTATATGAAAACAGAATGCATACAATAATACCTGAAAATGATATACTCACCTTTGTGCTGGCCTGGTCTAGTGCTGAGCGAGCATGAATGATATGTTTGACAGCTCCCAACAAGAGATGACATTTGTTTTGCACTGTACCTGTATTTCATATACTTGCATAATAACACAAAAACATTTAAAACTTTCATGTTTAGCATTCAATATTAAGAAGATTGGTGGGCAAGTGTGGGGAAGATTTTTGAAAGATTCATTTATACACATTACTTTGTTCTAAAGTAATGCACACATTTATTTCATACACACTCTTTTTTCACCCACAGGCACAGAGTTAATGATATATGATATGAATACTATATTCATTTCTTTTATATCAGTTAACTATTTCCCACATTTGTGGGATAGCACCAGGAACAGATTAAGAAATGGCCTCATTTGCCCACATACACTTCCTCTCTGTAATGTATTATACGCTAAAGCCACAGCTGCCTGTCCAAAACCAGGCCTCACAGACCTTTTCATGGTTTCCTCTGCCTGCTTCATATGCCCTAGTTCAGCCCATTGACTTCATGTAGCTCTCTGTAGACCACATCACTCAAATTTACTCTTTTCCTTGCAAGTCTCACACCCTCCTGTATGTTCAGGCCACAGATGCTTAAAATAACTTTCATTCCATCCTTCAACCTCTTTCTTGGTTCCCCTTTTCCTTGTTCCTTCTGCTTCTGAAATGAAAACCATTCTCAGTCATCCTCTCCCTATGTCCAAGTCTTTCAGCACACCATCTTCAAATCTCTTACATACTCTCTTACTACTACACTTCTCTGTTACCCTGTAGAGTGCATATATGTATTTATAATCACCCTGTACAGTACGTATATTTATTTATAATTACCCCAGGACCTCATGATGAGGCGGTTCTTGACAGTACCTTGCTGTAAGAGAGATGGTGAACAAGTACTGAAGAATACAAAAGAATGCCACAAACAGTTGCTTAAATGATTTTCATCAGCTAAATTTATTACCCTTTCTTTTGTAAAAAAAGAAAAAAAGCTATAGTATAAATTGATGCAAGTTGAAGTACAATTTATAAAATATGACATATATGTATTTAAGCCTTGGTGTAAGGTACTTAGTATGTGTTTTGTAGTTAAACAATGAATTCTGAAATCTGAGTCAATTTATTTCCACATGACAACCTCATGACTGCATTTCACTATTACTATTCTTTAAGTGTGCACAGAATGTGAATACTAAAGCAATATGCTAAAATATTATTTAATGTTTTATGTACAGCAAAATGAGCTTCTACCAATTCATTTATCCAACACACACCATCTTCTGTTCAAAGTAGCAAAATGACATACAACCTTCCTTATACACAGGTTTCAACAATTTCAACATTATCCAGTGTTGGTCAAGCAAGTATTATAAGTTGCACTTGAAGTGCAACACTTATAATACTTGCTGAAAAGTATATCACTGATATAGGAGACATATTCACTACCTAACCTCAAAGAGCAGTATTCTGGTGTATCCACAATTACCCATCACCAATGTGTGTTTGACATACCTTCACATCCAGAAATTGATGAAAACAGTATTTTCCTTTCAAACAACTCACTCCCGGCAGTACATAAGCGAGTTACGGATCTCTCTGCTGATGGGGTTATTTGCTCCATGAATAAGTGAAAATTTTGGATGTTACCATTAGAAGTGTACATCTGGAAAAAGTAGAAGGAAAGTTCAATATTGAAAAACACACACAAAAATTGAAGCATGGTCAAACAGTACACAGCAGACATATGAAAAATACTGGTCTACTCATTTTTGAAATGAGAAACAGAAGGGTGCTACAGGGTAAATGTGGACAAAACCATCTCAAAACAAAAACTTCATGGATCTATAGGCAAATTAGGCCCCAAAACTTTCTACCCATTGTATCCAAAATGAGAATATAAAGAGGCCATTGTATCCAAAATGAGAATATAAAGAGGCCATTGCTAGAATGTTATGAATGATAAAAATGAAGTAATACTGTATTACCTATCATAGTAAACCCCTCTTGATAAAGATGTATTAATAAAGCTCATTACCTTCTTCCTGAAATAAGGTGTAAATAAAATACACATGTATACCAACTATCATTTATTTATGTTTTCACATAAATTACCAGCAATTCTAAAAAGATACTCTAAACTTCAGTGAGTTCATATACACCTTAGTTCTGTACATGATATTAAATACACAAAATAAGAGTTCTTATTTCAACTTTTGGTATAAGTTGCTCTTTCATTTCCCTAACTAGTTATTTCTATCAGTTAGGACATGCATGACAATCTTTACAAACTCGAATTCTATGAACTTGCATCACAGCAAAATATGAAAATACGCCACATTGATATCAAGTGCAGTGGATTGATATTAAACACCAATATGTATATATATATATATATATATATTTTTCATACTATTCGCCATTTCTCACGTTAGCGAGGTAGCGCCAAGAACAGAGGACTGAGCCTTTGAGGGAATATCCTCACTTGCCCCCTTCTCTCTTCTTTTTTTTGGAAAATTAAAAATGAGAGGGGAGGATTTCCAGCCCTCTGCTCCTCCCCTTTTAGTCGCCTTCTATGACACGCAAGGAATACTGGGGAAGTATTCTTTCTCCCTTATCCCCAGGGATATGTATATATATATATATATATATATATATATGAATGATGTTACCAGAATCCACCTGCCTGTGGTTACACCAACAGTAAAAGTAAAGAGTCACTTTCAGCAAGGCTGCATCACTGTCTGTTGACAAAAGGGAGTACAGTCTCTTTGAAGAACTTCTACCTCCAAAGGAGTCAATTATTCCACTGCTACCAGAAGTAATACAGTCTTGGAGCTACAGAGCACCTGGGAAAGGAGTCTCGGAGTAACTATAAATAAATAAATACAGGTGTTCTTTGACTCCATCTGCCT
>JAUUDZ010432933.1:0-25120 GCA_032361705.1 Panulirus versicolor
TATAACGACTGAAGAGCTGTAGTTTTAAACAAATATACGCGAACTATTAAGTGTTACTTTTTGGGTACACAAGGCCCAGTGTCTCGCCAACTATTTTATTATGCATACAAAGTGACCCTCTGTAATTCGTACCACATAAGCGAGCGATATAGTACTGGTCTAAATATATCTTTATTTCATCACCAACACCACTATATATCCCAACTCCTCTCAGAAGCTGTCTTACAATCCTATTTAGCATTGCTTCCAATCCGCAATATAAAGGATTCTTTCAAACTTCAATTCATACACATTACAGCACAGTACATTAATGTACATATGATCAAAAGTACAATCACTTGAGTCGAAGGAGGACAAATAACAAACTAACTATATTAGGAAATAATAAACAGACTGAAACTAATCCTTTGCATAGAGCAAACAGGTAAGAAGACGTAATGTGGTTAGGTTACATCCTGAAGGAACCAATTTTTTTTTTCTGTCAAGTTAATGTTCACTTACAGAATAAAAATGATCATCTAGTTCCTTCTTAGTCGAGTGTTGTTTAAGCAGTATGGCATTACCAGGTAGCTTCTTCCAGTCTTCGTTTTTCCTTTTATCTTTAACCCACTGTTTCATGTTACCGAATCTTTGTGTATTTTGGACACTGAAATTATACGGATGTTTTCATGTTTCTGGATTCTCTTAAGACCCATATTAAGTCACCGTAAAGCCTTTGCTGCACTTGAGAATAGTTATTTCTGTATTTATCATTATTATTATTATTATTTGGTTTGATTCTTAGCCCTGATATTAATCTTGTTTCCTTTCTCTGGACTCTCAGGCTCGTCTTGGTCTTTTGATAATGTGGAGACCAAACCCATACTACATACCCAAGTTGTTTTCCCACTCTTAAGTTAAAGAAGGTTAGTAATGGTGTCTGATATTTTGTAATAAAAGGTTCTTTTGGTGATATCTAGTAGTGTCGTTTTTGATTGGAAGGTAGACCTTGCACAGTAGATTTCAGATCAGATAATACTTCCTAGATTCTTCTTTTGAACCTTTGAAAGCACTTTTCCATACATTTGGTAATGTATTTGTAATTTCTGTGTTAGTCCCCCAAAAAGCATTACTCTAGGACTCTACAATGTATTGCATTTACAACTCCTATGATCAGGTTGATGTTTTGGGTCCTTTGGGGGTATGTTTATTGTCGTTCTCACATATTATCCCACCTCTTAGTTTTGTATCAAAGGCAACTTGGTAATTTGACGAAATTGTATAAGCTAATCACTGAGCTTTGTGATACATCAGTAGTGACTTTTAAAGATTTTGATATTTTTCAGAATACTACTTTTTTTTATATCAAGCTAGTGTTATCTGGATACATATATCAGAAGGCATACCAATACCAGGAGCTTTCATTTTCTATAATAATCTTTCATTTGGAATTACAGAAAAAAGCTCTCAAGTGACTATAATTTTTGGAAAAAAAATAAAAGATTGTAAACATTAGTTTAGGTCTATGCTCTTTTCATAATACAGTTACCCAAAAATATTGGTTTAAGGCCTAAATGATGACTTCCACCCTAGTTGGACCTATATACAATCAGTGATTACTGAACCCTGCTTACATCATGAACAGCAAGAATAGATTAGATTTTTAATTCCAACTAGTGACTATCAATATGATAGAAGTGAAGAAAGATTGACTTCTTTAGCAGATAACCTTGTTACAAGCAACTTGGTTTTCTGTTATATGTCTCTTTATGTGCACTATTTCTCCCCTGGCTTTGTGGGCACATATTGATGATTAATCATATTTTTGCTGTTTGTTCTTGTGTAATTACCCAATTGTCCATACGATTTTTTTTTTTTTTTACAATATCAGGGACTTAAATCCTTTAAATCAAACATTCTTGAATTTTGTGATGCTCTCCATTATCTTTATATTATTATGAAGGTAGTTCTTCGTATCGTTCTGAATCTCACCTCACTCTGTTTTCGTTATGTCTTCCAACTGATCAAAAGAATGTTCTCTGCTGACTTCATTCAATCCACTGATTGACTTAAAAGTTGTAATCATGACTCCCTTTAGTCTTCTTTTTACAGTGTAAGTCTGTAGTTGCTGACATAGCAACCTTTCCTTAGTTCTTTATTCATGGTAATGTTTCAGCAGCCTGCCATTTGAACCTCAGTTACACTATCTGCCTTTTATAAGTCATGACCAAACTGAATCACTATAGGTAGACAAGTCTCGGTGCTCAAAAATGATTTTTTTTTAACATTTTGCTCATGCACTCAAGCACATTTAAACATTCTTCTGATGGATTTTTCAGTGTCGTGCTTGGCAGTATGTCTTCCAATCATGTCCCTCTCACAGGCAGATTCTTGTAATTACCTATTTCCACTGGATGGGGAAGGAATTTTTCACTTATAAGGCCCCTTCTTTTGAATACTCTACTATCATGCAACCTCTTGAATTTATGTATGCTGTCTGTATTAACCATGCCCTCAGTCAACCAGTTCCAATCATCCACCTCTCGTATTCTATATAAGTACTTTTTCACATTCTTATTTACAAGTTTCTTACTTTCAAGTTATGTCATTTGGTTCCTCTATCCCTACATCTCTTTTAAAAACTTAAAGGTTGTGATCAAGGCTTCCCTTGCTCCTCTCTCTCTTCCAAGGTGGGTAACTTTAAAGCCTCAAGCCTTTGCCTGTAACTTAACTCTTAATTCTGGTACCATCTTTGTAGCCTTTCTCTAGACCTCCTCAGTGAGTTCTTTGTGCATTTTCAGGCACAGTGATCAAACCCGAGAAGCAGATTCTGGTTTTTGCCTTATGTAAGATATGATTAACTTTGTAACTAATTCTCCATCCATATATTGGAAAGCTATTCTGATGGTTGTCAGCAAAAAGTTTGTCTCCTAACCTATTCTCATAATATGGGACTCTGGCAGTAGGTTAGGGATGATATCTACACTCAAGTCCTTCTCATGCTTAGAATCTTGAAGCTTACTTTCTGCTTGGTAATACATATAGAGGCCATCTTTTGCTTTGTCTGATCCTTGATACTTTACATTTGCCAGGTTTCCCCTGTTGGCTAATGCAATCCTCTTCAGTTTTCCTTTCCGCATTACTTTTGCATCATCTGCAAACATGTTCAGATAGGACAATACACCTTTAGACAAGTCGTTAATGTTGATCAAGAAGAGTAATGGTTCCAGAACTGAACCTGGTGGCACTCCACTAGTCACTGCAACCCATTTGGAAAAGGCTATTCTGATGTGCATCCTTTGTTCCCTTCCAGATAATCTTTCAAGCTGAGGAATTCCCACTTATTCCTGTTTAGTGATTCTGCTTCATAAGTAGCCTCCTGTATGGTACAGTGTCAAATTCCTTCTAACATTCCAGCCTCCTGTGTGATAGTGACAAATTCCTTCTGGGAGTCCAGATACAGACAATCCACCCAGCCTTTCTTTCTGTCCAGGACTGTGCTCACTCTCTCATAACATCCTTAAGAGGTTAGTTAAACATGACCTCCTTTCCCTAAAACCTTTGCTGTCTCCCACTTAAATTTTTCCTCTACAGAGTCATCCACTTGCTTTCTAAAAACCTTTCCTGAAAATTCACACTATGCTTGTTAGACCAATCTATATATATTTCAGTGCCTGTTCCCAATCTGCTTTAGTATAAATGACATTTACCCTTTTCAATTTCCTTGGCATTATGCCTCTCATCAGTGACATCTTGAACAGTACTTCAAGTGGTCTGTGAAGCATATCTGCACACTTCTTTAGTACACATGATGAAATTTTGTTGACACCATGAGCCTTGCATAAGTCCTTTTAATATTGTTGATCTTTTCTAGATATCTCAGTGACTTCCTGAAATAATATCACCAAAATATCAAAAGGACTTGACCCATGTGAGGTTCTTGGTCCTGATTAAATTGCACATGTGCTAAAGAGGTGTGCTGATATGCTTGCTATTGTCTTTCTGTAAGATGATTGTCAGAATTTGATTTCATTTTTCTATGACCTTTCATAACATTACATTTAGTTTGGTTGAATTTCATGTAACTGACCACTACTGGAGTCTAAAAGTCATTTTACAGATTATTAGATTCATGAATACTTCATATTTCTCTCAATTTTTGTATCTTGTGCATACATATTCAGGTATGATTCAAGGACTTTTGGAAGGTCATTTACATAGATTAGAAATAGCAGCACCCATATAACTAGGTTATATTTACCAAGTCTGATAAAAGCAATTCTAATGTGTCCTCTGTTCAGGAAGTTTTTAATCCCTTGAAAGAGCCCCCTCTTATGCTTATCCAGATTTATATGTAGTTGAAAATATCAGGTGACTTATAGCTACTGCTCAATCTCTCAAAGATTCATGATATAGAACTTTTCCCTAAACTTGCATTGCTTTTTGTTGGGTAGTATTGTTCCTCAAGCTCTTTTCCAAATCGTTTAGAGACTGTGCTTTTCACTGGTATCAGCAAGTTGTGTAATGAGTTTTCACAAGTGGCTCTCTTAAAAACTGACATGACATTTCCTGTCTTCTAATCCAAAATCCCATGATGATCTCAACACTTTCAACTATTCTCCATCCAAGCTTTCAAGTCTTTCACTGAGAATACACTCTGGAACTTAGCATTCAATTCCTCATTCCTTCTAACTAATCAACATCCCATGTTAAAAGCATAAAGTAACATGTCTTAATTTAAATACACTTTGGAACTTAGCATTTGGCTCTTCCCTACTCGTCTGTCATACATCCTATTGTAGAGTAATGGCAGTAAGCAATCTTCGACTGCAAATACACTGAAAAATTGCACTCAGTTCCTCTAGCTTTCCATTCATTTTTTTTTCTAATGACCCTTGCCTCTCAATCCTTCAGTTTAATCTGTTCCATTACTTATGGCCCAGTTGATATTATGGAACAGTTTAAGGCTTGCTTTTGCTTTACCCATTGATGTTGCACAACAGTGAAAATCCCAACAAAATATGATAAACTCATACATGGCTGGAATAGCCCTTAAAAAGTCAACTAAACTTTAAACCATATCAAAATTCTCACACAACTTCCCCAGCCATGCTACATCATACAGGACAGACCTAACAACCAATGTGGTGGATTTAGTACAGTGTATATAAGCTGAGGATGAATGTGACTGAACTAATAGGTAGTATACACCTTATCCTCACTGTAAATGGGAATAGGATTAAAGAAGATATAGCTTTATCATCCCAATAATCACTTATTATGTCCTCAAACTGTAAATCTTTTACAACATGAAGTAAATTCAGTTCTGCACTTGATGTTTCCTTAACAGTTAACTCTGAACTGGTAGATAATTGTATTTCTTCAAAAAGTCTTCATATAAACTAAGATATTGACTTGGAGTGTAAATACAGCATAGGAAAAACATAAATTGTAAGAATTGACTTGCAAGTGTAAATACAGACTTGTTAAAATACTATGTGAAGGTAGTTAGTTGACTGAAAAGACAGGCTTAAGTTTATTGATGTTTAATCTCAGATACATATTCTCTTTTAAGGAACTACATTGTTATACCATTTATTGTAAAGCTGCATATCATTCACTTGCTAAAGCTGTTTGATTCACTTCTTTCTCTTAATAGCGCTATTTGCATTTCATTGCCATTGGTCAATGCTCGTTGTCTTGCCAGCTGATAATGTTCACTTGCAATTCTGTCACGTTCATTCAGCTGCTCAATGGCAAAGTCAGAGGCTTTCCTGAAAAGCATCAATTGTATGATATAATATGAGCATATTGAACATAAAAAACATCAGGTTTTAGTCTTTATAAGATACTCGTAAAACATACAGAGTCATAGAGCTAAGATTATAAAGTATCATAAGAAACTTAGTCCATCCAGTACATTTTCTCCCATTATCTAACATGGCAACACATGTAGTCTCATTTAAGCATTTCTATTCTTGTATAATTACAGGTTCTCCATGTTTAAACCCTTCCTATATGCTCTGTCAAGGTCTTTTAACCTCATCTGCTTTGCCTTGTGTTTTCTCAAATAACACTGATTCATCCTTCCCATACCTATTCTTTCCAACAGCCTACACCATGTAAACTCTCCATATCTTCTTTTCAAACCAACTTACTTCTCCTTTCCATATCTTGTTTTGATATCCTCATTTCTAATTTTATGTACTCTTCTCACTCCACATTGAAATTTTAGGAATCTGTCTCCACAGATGGCAATCTTTCTATCATTCTGCTATTGTATAGCTCTTGTTTACCTTTCATATACCAAGGAGGGCAAAACAATGTTCCAATATGTATTCTTCCACAGTCACAATCTTCTTTACTATTCATTTCCTTCTTCAGCTTGAAAGTAGACTGCATCTTTCATTATCCTCTTATATATCTTAGCATCAATTCCTTCATCTTCACTAAAGGTATTCATTAACTACTTAAAATTTCATTCTCTCCTAATTCTAACCATCTAAATATATCTCATACCCTGCCTCATCCCTTTTCAAACACCACCAGCTTGCTCTTGAATGCATTTAGCTCTCTTCCTTTTTTTGAATATTCTTCCAGTTTCATTATTATCCTATTGTCCCTTTTCTATCTCTTACTCTGTTATCACAGTGTCGTATATGTACAGTGTCACCTCCATCTTTTTATGTCATACTCCTCTTTGCAAAAGCTCCATCCCTGAAGATACTAACAAGGACAGGCATACACCTCATGAATCCTAAACCAAACTTCACATGAATCTGCTCATCCATTCCTCAGCTTGTCCTAATTTAGGCATTACTCTGCCAAAACTCTCTTTTCACTTTCCTTTCATAATTGTTTGCTGTTTAGTGGTTCTCATACTTTTAGAATAATGGCATTGTATCAAGGTATCATGAAGTAACACCATCTAATAATAAATATATTAAGAACACATTTTAAGACAAGTAATAAAGTGATTAAGAGCACTATGTAAGACAAAGTATTCAAAAACTAAGCAGACAGTGTATACAACGGACTTTGCAAAAAAGAAGTGCAAGATGGCACCAAGCATCATAAAGATGACAGCTCCTGCAGCAATGGAAGAGTTTGGCAACTTTTTTACGCCATGTATCCCATAGTATGGCCGTCCCTCATACTTATGGTCTTCACTCTTGTCTCGCATCTCCCAGAGGGTTTCATCTTGGAATATACTGTGAACAACAGAGAATTTATCAAATTCAGAATAAATACCTGTTCAATCATTCGCACTTTCATAAACTTCCTCTGAATCACATCAAAATTTCTGAGATAAAACAGGAGACATAGTATACTGCACCAGAAAAAAGAAAGAATCACATAAGAATATGCTGTGCCATGTACTTTTACATGTATGGGTGTGAAAAGGTATGGAGGATTAGTATGGAATCAGAAAAATTTTAACATTAAGAGCTTATACTTTCAAAGATGATATGACAAAACTTAGAACTGGAACAAAATTCAAATTTCATACTCTAGGAAGGAATATAAAATCATCAGCACATTCTGGGAGAAGGTGAGACCCCAGTGACAGACTTCTGAACATGGGCCTCTCCCAGGCTTCCTGCACAGCCTGGCAGCTCAGCCAGATATTAAGTTCTCATTTTCCTCTATATACCTCAACTGTTTTGAGAGCATAACAGTACTTTCAGATTAACAACTTAGTTATGTCACCTCTGAAGAGAACTGTAAAAATTTGCTGTAAATAATAAAAAAAATCTGTATATAGATATGAGAATAAAAACAAATGGCAAGTGTGTGGGTCAGGTAGTAGTAGTCAGTAGGAATATTAGGCAGGAACCTCAGCAAACCTCTGCCAGTGACCTGTTAAGGGTAAGGCACTAAAGGCTAAGAAGTGGTACTGAAGTTTACTAGTTATGGAGGCTCTATTGCCATGGCCACCCCCTTGAGGGAGTTCTAGAATGGGACAGGCATCAGAGATATAGACAGATAGTGTACAGGTCAAATGACACATCTAAACATGTAATTACAAGCAAAAATTAAGATTTATACTATGATTATTGTTCACAATATTAGGTCATGAATTAGGCAAGATTTTTCTAAAGAAAATGTGTAAATATCAATGTAAAATGAAAACAAACTATGTATTTTGATGAAAATAGGTAATATATTCTATGTGCATAGGATATACATTATTCATAAGAAGTGTAATCACGAGCAATAATTATCCAATCATACTAATATCATTTCCAAAACTACCAGATTATGAGTTAAAGACAATTCTGAAGGGAACAGTATGAAAATTCATTCAAGGTAAGAAAAAGTCCTATACTGTATATTTTAACAAGCAAAGAATTCACTGTATACATGCAGTCAAAACATTTGTAAGTGGTTTAATTATGAAGTGATAATCATTCATTTACAAAGTGATTATTTCCCATTTTAACAGTTTATGAATTACTCTATTGCTGTGGCCACCCCCTTACGGAGTTCCAGGAGGGAACAGGCATCATAGATATAGATACATAGAAAGATAAGGCGTGTTTGAAGGGGAATGCATAAAAATCAGTGTAAAATAAAAAGAACTATAAATTTTGATGAGTACAAGATAATAAATCATAAGTGTTCATACTGAGGAATATTTATAAGTGGTGTAGTTTCAAGCAATAATTATGTTTTCATACTGTAACTATTTCCATTGTTATCAATTTATAAGATAGTCGAGACCTTTCCGAAGGGAACAATTTAAAAATGACATCATTAACATATGAAGCCACTGATGGAAAATTCTTTTCAGTTGGATGCCAATCTAGCATAATCAGTGCCCAAATGACAATACACACAACAGATGCAGTGATGTGATGAGTACTAGGGTGTTAATGTCTTTATATAAAACTGTGTACCTGCAGTAATTTAGAATTAATGTATATATTGAGAAATATGCATTTCAGTTTCTAAAAATTTGCAATGAAGGAGGCAAGCATGGAGTGCAACAGCCATCTGTTTGCCCAGCATCCAAAACTTGGGATCATGGACACATGCAAACAGCTCATAACAGCAGTAATTAAAATAACTGAAAAAAAGCAGCAGCACAGTATGACATACAAAACAGGATAACTGAAGGGAGGTGATGCCAAGAAAATTAATGAGATAGAGGACTTTTGACTTCACCCTGGTTAACAAAGAGGTGGAGGAAGAGCCATGCCAGATGTCTGAGCACTCATCGATATCAGTGTATTTAAAACTGCCATTTAAATGAAATAGCTCACAAGAAAAATTATCACAGCACCTATACAACACCCTCAGCTTTTAGGAAGCAGACTTTGAGATGCTGATTATTTGGAGTTTCCAGGACAGAGCAGAGGATATGATTGTGCCCAACATATTTATAATATTTCAGGATTAAATTGTAGTTTTTTAAATTGAACAGAAAGAATTTAATGACTTAGAAAGAGATATGTGAATAAATTGCATTTTAGCACAGCTGGATTTCACTAGTTTACTGCTTCCCCATTCTGAGGTGCTGAAATATTTATATAAGCACAGAAAACTACACATTGACTACAGTACATACATTTTTTCTCGTGGAGCATCAGTCCTTATGCCACTATACGTGTATCTGGGCTGTTCTTGACTTGCAAGTTCTGCATCGTACTTACGACGTAAGTGAGGTCTGCTTAAGACTGAGTAAGCTTCATTCACAGCAACGAACTGTTGATGGAGGTTTAGGGACTTCGGATTTTTATCTGGATGAAGCTGTAAGAAGACAAGAAAATCTAAATGGAGAAAATTTTTCAAAAAATTAAGGAAAGATGAGTCTTGATATTTACAAAAAATTTTCATTACACTGATTTTTATGGTAATGTGCATATCCAAAAATAAAATATTGGTAATGCATATGAAATTTAAGCAAGCCAAAACAAAAAGAAAATATGTAGGCCACTTTCTCTGAAACAGTGAAAGGCTATTTCTTCCTAACAGTATAAGTTGTCATGTGCTTTCATACAGTCAACCCACTGGAGTGACAGTAGCAAGAAAATACCAATAACTTGTAACTTCATAGTCAAATGAGTAGTCATCAAGCTCAATGCTGCAATCTTTTATAATTCTGAGTTTGTGCCATCACCTCCTATGAGTCTGTAAATTCACATCTTATCAGTTATAAGCTGCTTAGATTATTCAACCAAGGAAAGGAAAATAGCATGGAGAAAATTTTAAGATGAAAAGGCTGTATTCAAAATCAAAGCTATCTATCTAAACCTCTGATGCCTGTTCCAAATTGACCTCCCTCAATGGGTTAGCCAGGGCAACAGTCTCCATAAAAAGTGAACTCCAAAGCTAGAGAAGAAAAAAGGATATACATCCCCTAGCAAGTGAGAAGACCCTAATATCCTCAAGACAACTTAGGATTATAAATTCTCAGTACTGCAAATCAAGAAATACGCTGACACCTAATGCAGAAGAGACTAGGAGCATCTGAGAGAGAAAGAACATCCTCGGTGGAGAGTTAAAGTGTCTTTGGCTGCAAAATGAGATTCAACCACTTGGACCATCATTAAACATATATGTCTGGCAGATGCTTGTCCACTAGACTCAACAACAGTAGAGCAACCTATCCACAAAAACAACGTCACATTGCAAAAGTGAGGTGGTGCACTGTCACCTTTCATCTACATTCAGTGACCACTGGTGAGTGCTTTGTCTTTTTCTAAAATGGCACATCCTAATCAATGTAATCTCATCTACGCTGTGAATGAATGTGGCCTTTTTTGTCTGTTTTCCTGGCGCTACCTCACTGAAGCAGAGGGTAGTGATGCTGCTTCCTGTGGGGTGGGGGTAGCGCCACATATGAATGAAGGCAAGCAACTATGAATATGTACAAGTGTATATATGTATATGTCTGTGTATGTGTATGTATATGTATATGCTGATATGTATACGTATATGGTTTGGACATATGGAGAGAAGAAATGAGGAAAGATTGACAAAGAGGATATATGTGTCAGAGGTGGAGGGAACAAAGAGGATCGAGAGACCAAATTGGAGGTGGAAGGATCGTGTGAAAAAGATTTTGAGCGATCAGGGCCTAAACATACAGGAGGGTGAGAGGCATGCAAGGAATAGAGTGAACTGGAATGATGTGGTGTACCAGGGTCGATGTGCTATCAATAGACTGAACCAGGGCATGTGAAGCATCTGGGGTAAACCATGGAAAGATCTGTGGAGTCTGGATGTGGATAGGGAGCTGTGGTTCAGTGCATTACACATGACAGCTACAGACTTTTGGCCAAATGGTAGAAGCACTAGTACAAGGTAAAATAATTCAGGAGCTTTAGATAGAATTAGTAGATAGGACCAATATGCAGGAGCATTTGGTAGAAATAGTCAGAAGAAACAATAGGTAGGAGCTTACGTAAGCACTGCACTAGAGTTGCCCTCAGCCAGTGGCCTGTTAAGGGTAAGGCATAAAGGCTAAGAAGCTGCACAGGATTTCTCTAGTTACTGAGAGACTATTGCCATGACCATCCCCTTAAGGGAGTTCCATCTGGAAAAAGGCATCAGAGACAGATTGATAGACAGACAGATAAACATTAACCTTCTTCCTTGCCCAACTCCACTACTGTTTATACATTAGCCTAGAATAGGCCTGATTTTCAGTATAAAAAATAATACTTTAAACTTGGCATACCTCCAACATATGAAAACTTCAATCTAACAGTATTCACTCAGATAATCTTCATAATGCTTTCAAACAAATTTATGTACCAAAAATGACAGAAAATAATAAAAAATAATGAAAGAAGTTTGGCAAACATTGTTGACAGGTGGCTAATTTGACTATTAAAAGTAAGGAACAATTTCTTAACTACTGTGTTAAATCCCTTATGCTTTCTTTTTCCATAAATGTCTTATTACCCTTAATGCCAATTATTTCCCTTGTTGTGAGTTACTATGGATGTCACATGACTGAGGCAGTTGCCTGATGTATCATTTAGGAAGGAGAGAAAAGAAATGATATCTAAGTCAATGATTATACAAAAGAGGAAGGACATATAGGAGAGCAGAAGAATGTAAAATAAATAGAAGAAATGATTAGCAACGAAAATGGAAATATGGGAATCAACCACCTTTTAAAGATATAATAGTGTGGATTTCAGAATGTTATGCATTCTATCAAGTAGGTCCCAAAATGAATGTGACAAAACATACAACCTACTTTCTATGCTAATAGCAATATTTTCCTACCTCTTTTGATAGCCTGATAAAAGACTCTTTAATTTCAGCTGTTGTGCAATCTCTCTGCAACCCCAGCAGTTCATAGTAATTCTTATTTCCCATGCTGGAAATAAGATAGAGATGAATATCTGATTCAATATTACTTATATATGTAACAAATTCAAACTATATCAACAAACATCAGGTTATGCATGGTTATTCTGTAGACTTTCACAGAAATATTAGAAATAAGTGGAAATACATAAGAAATGTAGGTTTCGAAAGTTGAAAAACATTCTTTCTCTCTGAGATGGGTCTGGTGAGCATGAGATATTCCTTGGAAAACTAGGTTAGGGCCATTCCTGCCATCATCACAATGGCTAGGAAGCTTTCTTTCACTCACCTTTTTCAGTTGATTCTCAAGTCACCACATGCTCTGCTCATCTAATAGGGTTCACCCTTGGCCAAACAGTGACCTCCACCATGCTGACATCACCTCCCCACCAGTTCCTAGCCATCCATATCCTCACAAATCATAGTTCATGGTACTAACCCAAGGCAACCGCCAAAAGACACAACAGAAAGGGTTTCAAAAAAGGAGGGGAAAATTAAGCAGGCCAAGAAAAACTTCGCAGCGCACGACCATGGGTAAAAAAAATTCAACATTCAGAACCTACATTTCTCTTTGCTTTATGTCTTGTGAGGAATAGAGCATACCAAGATGAAGGTGGAGAGTTACAGAATAGGCCTTTCAACTTAATACTAAAAACAAAAACTTGAATACCTCCACTGGCAAATCAGCATACCAAAACTGACTTTCTAGGACAAGGAATCTTCAAAGCCACACACTTTAGATTCAAGTCTAAACTAAGCTACCATTTACACAGGTGGACGAAAAGTACGAAAGGCCTCTCCTTGATTTCCTCTAACGAAATGTTTCTGAGGATGAAAAGTAGAGGCCACCTTTCTGACAACATGCCACCCTAAAGCCTACTCATATGGATACCTGGTTGTGGATTGAAGGATGTGATTTCAGTGTATTACACATGACAACTAGAGAATGAATGTAAGCTAAAGGGGGCTTTCTTCGTATGTTCCCAGAACCCAAATTTTACTTTGGAATATCTCATGCTTGCAGGACATATCACAATGAAGAGAAACAAGAATTTGTACCAGGACACCCTAAAATAACAAACAGAAACTCTGGTATAGGATTTCATACCTGATACTGCCAGCAGGTCTTGCAGCTTTGTACTGAAGCCATGGAAAGTTTCTCATAATCATCCTCTTACTGAAGATTATACGGTCCAAAGTTTTAGTTTGCATTTTAAGCGTAATTCAGATCTTCGTAACACCAGTAGTAAATGATACTCTGAGGAGTAAGAAACACACAAGTTCAAAGGGCAAGTTAAGAATTATGGAATACTCACTCCAGCTGGCATCCTGTGAACAATGAGATATCTCAGACCACCAGGGTTTCCAAACCTCTAACCCCCATGCCTTACTGGTGAGGTAAAAGCCTCTCATCCACGTAGATACCCAGGATTTGGTGGTGTGGTGGGGTGAAATATGAACTCATGATAGTACTGAGAATCATCAAAGCTCACGCATTTTCAGGCTCCGATCACTAACAACAAGCTTTTCCACTTCATCCCATCTCCAATTGTCTTCCCCTTCTCCTTGCCCCTTCAACTTCTGACATATATATCCTATTTGTCAACCTCTCTTCATTCATTCACTTTCCAAATCCTTTCACTGCACCCACATCAGTTCTCTATACTATACTCTTAATACTACTACACCTCTCTCTTACCCTATCTTAATCAACTCTCCTCATACCAAGTATTGTCCTTAAACATTCCATCACTAACACTTTCACCTTCCTTTGTACATTCTGGGCTGTGGCCCATGATTCACATTCATAAAACTGCACCAAAGTTACTAAACTTTCAACAAGTCTACAGTACATAGAGAAAATAAATCTAATGGGATCCTTGCCTAACTTTCCGTACCAACCAAGATTTAACTTAATTAAATGTTATTTGAGAAATGTTTAATTGCTCCTAAATTTACATATAGTTTTTAGGAAGTCTATACACTTTGACAATTTGTGTGTTCACAAACATATGTGGTATACAGTCTTTATCATGGAGTCTGCACGCAAATACATCCAATAAATATTCTTCATTTAGTGGCCTGTACACTAATAGTGTCCATTATACATTCTTCACCATACGGCAGGGCACAGCATGCATTAAAGTTTTGTATATTTCGACAAATATAAATCATAGTTACTCGAGAAAGTTATTATTGTATTTTAAGGTTCTGTTGATTTCTACAAAGTGTTTTACCAACTTATACCATAATCAACCTTGCATTTTCCCTGATCTTCGTTACTTCCTCATAAACGACTCCCTTACGTTTATACAGTATCTCTAAAGCACCCAGATCACTTTTGCTTAATAACATAAGTCCACTGATATAATTCACTTCTACTTAGTGTCCTGAAAATATATATATGTATATAAATATGTACTATAACCATTTTTCTAACTTTTCACTGGCCTTGTGTCATGGCATTACTAACCAACATGATACCATCCCTCAGTAACATGAGGCAGTAATTACACATGTTAAGGATACTTTCCTTTCTTTCCCCCACATACAGATTTGAGAACACCTGAACCAGATCACAGTTATCTGACCATCAAGACTTGCCTCTTATATAACAAGCGCTGGACTTCTGACTACTCTTAGTGAATGACTTTTAGCCACTGGTGTATTTCTTCTAGCTATGCCACCAATCTTGCAATGGCAGCTTATTTTGTAGTCAAACAAGAGGGAATTAATGCTCTGATCAACAAGGCCTACACATGATGATGGCCTTGAACCAGTGCCACCTTGAGAGCCATAGTTGCTCTAGATGTTATGTAATAGAAGTAGGGGTTATAAAAGTAAACGTTATCGATTTTTCATGTTAGTTATGCTATATTTCCCCTAAATGTAATAATAAGGAAACTGATAAATATCTTCATTGTGAATCAACTAGTGGCAGAAGTTGGCGAGCTGGTAATAAACCTAAATAAACTACAGAGTTCTCTTTTTCTCATGTCATTTTAACGGAACATTTCTACTGAAATTATATCTGGTCCATTGTATGGTTTCCCTGAAAATATATCCCCTATAATGACTACCAGTGTTCATTATAATTCTTCTACTGGACATATGATTTTGAAATCGTCATATTATGCGTGAACGTAGGAAAATATTTGTGACAGCTTATTTCTGACGTTCATTTTGACCAAAATAGATCAAATAATCCGCATTCTGATGTAAAAACGGAATGTGGTCTGATCTGCATAGTATATAATGGGTACGTGAGTAGTTTGGTCAGAGGCTGGCTAGTTTGCCTTGCATTCTCAAGAGTTGGCTTAACACCAAGCCCAGACACCAGACAGAAAGGTGGAAATAATATATAAAGCGGCGGAAAGGTGTTGTCTCTAATTGTTTTGGATGAAAACCTGAGTCTGACTGTTTGATCAGAGCACACCCTTTATCTAATTCAAATTCTGCTTTTATATGATATACTTGTGGGCAAGGATAAATGAAATTTCAATAATTGGCGTCTATGCAATAGTGACGTAGTCAGTGACGTAGGATAAGGGCCTAAGCATTTTAATTAGTCTCATCTTTCATGTTCAACATAAAGAGAATGATAGGGTCCATACTAAGCTAGTTACTATGGCCAGTAAGAGTGAACCAAATAATGCATTGCATCTTATAAATTGTGGAAGCAAGTGTTCCTCTTTAACAGGCTCGGGATATGAATGAAATAATTCTGTTTTATTTACTTGACCCACCATACGGAATAAGAAATTGAATTAGCAATGATTAGATAGGAATTTATCTATGATACTATAGCCTCTTTATACAATGCACTTTGATACTTTTATCAATGAATTCTCTACTTTCTCCAAAGGCTTTGCTTGCATCATAGTCCACGTGGATCTCTTGGGATGATAACAATGTATTTATAACCTGGCGTGAAAGAGATGGCGCCATGTGCAACCACACCACGCGTTAATAGAAACTTTTTTTCCCCATCCATCCCCAGCCATGATTCTCATTCCGGTGATACGGCGCCATACAACCTCTCATGACCACATTCATAATTCACACTCCGGTGTGAATGACCCACGGGCAAAGAGGGCCTTAGAAGCCAGCCACCGCAACCATAAAAAAAAGAAGTTAGGTTGATTGACTGTGGACACAGCACGATTTATAAGGGGACAAAACGGGCAATTGCCCAGGGCTCCCCTGAAAGAGGGGGGGCCCATTATAAAAAGAAAAAATGAATGAATTGAAAAATTTGTTTACTGAGCCAGGATCTCGACTAAACTATGGCCAATTTTTCCATCAAAGCAGGATGTTCCTAAGTCGTATTTAAGGTTAAGCGACCTGTAGCCTTAAAAGGAAAAAAAATTGTCGAAATGGTGAAGGCAGTGTTTGATCCACGGGATTGACTGAGAAACGTTTGTTCTCTCGCATGCGTAATGTCTTGCTGAGCTGTGGCGAAATTTCATTCACGCTGGCTGTCTTCAAGGTGTTTCGTTCGTGTTGCTCTGAGTACTAAATAAAATTGATGAAAATTTGCTCTGCCCTTCTGTCGAGTCACCGCTTGCTACACTACAGCTATGGGATCTGTTGGATGTTTCGTCTCTCCTGGAGCACCTGCACCAAAACCACTGGACATGAACAATGTCTTTTCCTTCCAACAGCAATTCCTCCCCTCTCTTGCAGCACCACCAAGTGGGACTCTACAACGCCTCCTTTCTCCTGCAGAAAAAACATGGGTTCTCGGCAAGTATCCTTTCTCCTATAACAGATCCACAAGACCAACAACATCTTCAGTCTCCTGCAAAGGAATCAAAGGACCCTGGTAGTTTTCTCATTCTTGCCCCACAACCATGCGACCTTAGGGACGTATCCTCCCTCCTCCAGCACCTGCAGTAAAAATCTAGGGACTTAGACAACTCATCGTCTTTCCTGCAGCTCAACAGTAGGACTTCAGCAATGCCTTCTCCTCCCAGAAGCACAACCATGGGACTTCAGCATAGCCTCTTTCCTCCTGCAGCACTGCCATAGCACTCCAGCATTTCCCCCTCTCGCCAGCAGCAAAACCATAGCGCATCAGGAATGCCTCCCCTCCAGCAGCATAACCATAACGCTTCAGCAAATGCCCCCCTCCCTCTCTAGGAGCAGAAACAAAGGACTTTGGGGAATTTCTCGTCCCTCCAGCAGCACAATCCTAGGGACTTCACGATGGCTTCCCTCAAACATCACATGCACAGGACTTCCAACAACTTAACCAAAGGGCTGTAACACAATGCCGACCTTCCAACAACTCAACCAAACGACTTCAGTAATGCCTGCTGTCTTCAGTAGCACGACAGTAGGACTTCAACAGCAAAGCATAGGACTTGAATGATGCATCTTTTCTCCAGTGGTATAACCAAACGACTTTAGCAATGCCTTCTTCCTCTTGCAGCAAAACAGTTGGACTTCAGTGACAATCTTTTACCTATACCATGGCCAAGGGACCATAGCGACGCTTCTTCTCGTGTAGCACAAACACGAGACCTCGGCAATGCCTCTTTATCCGTCAAGGACTCGCTTCTCCTGAAGCAGCATCCAAGGACTTTGTTTAACTTCACCTGCTCCTGCACCAGCACCACGCGACTCTTGCTTCACCTCCTATTCTTCTCTAGAGCCACGGTAACTTTTGTACCTGCCGTTCGCTGATGGGATGCACTTCTCTGTACATATTAACATTTCTGTTAATCCATAAGGTTTGTTGAAGTGGGCACAGTTATTTTTGAGTGTTTCGAGTAACACAGCGAATTAACGATTTTCCTTTTTATATCCAATTGTGTCATGATATTCATCTACCGACTTCTTTCTTTTATGCCAGGAAAAACTTACACGCCATTGCTTCAAATTCGGACAATTCTCTTCATCAGTTCTTACACAAATTCAGATTTTTAAAGACATCTCGATCTCTTGACATTCGCGTGTGTCTAATCTCTTCATTATTCATTATTCATTATGTAAACTAAGAAAATGTTGATTTTATCCATCTCATATATATATATATATATATATATATATATATATATATATGAGCTATCAGATGTGGCATGTAGTATTTTTATCCACCATTAGTTATTGCGTTCCAAGTTGCCTGAGCACTTGTCCTTTTTAGGCACCCCAAGCTCGTCTGGAAATCTGGTAACATAATTTGTGAATTACAACTGAGTCACACATTCATTCGAAAAAAATTATATGTGGGACTTTATAGGTAATTATAGTTTTTTGCTAGTAACGAGAAATAGACCTTATACTACGCAGCGCGTTTTGGTAGCTCTAAATTGACCTAGATCTAAAAACCCTGATTCTATAATTTGCTCATGTTTTCACAACGCACCAATTCTTAACTCCATTTTGCGTGTCCTATTAGTGTATTATTACTGTATATGTATATATGTATGCATACCTCAGCTGAAAGCCAGAAATCCATGTTTGACTTCACAAAACTTAAATCCGGATTTTCGCTCTGGCTTTTCCGTGACTGAAAACGTAAACACCTCGTTGTGGCGTTTCAGTGACGTCAGTATTATCAACCACTGATTGGCTGAATTTTAAGAAATGAAAGCGGAATGGCCAATCATTGTGTAGCACCTGAGGTATCCCTGAGTGCGGCATTTAAGTCAAGGCTCAGAATTCTAAATCTGGAGCATTATCTATTCTTGAAGATTGTCTGCTCTCTCGTGTGGACGAACAAGCAGTCATACGTGCATGCAAGATGTTAGGTGGACGGGCTACCTTAAGCGTAATCAGATGGAAATGTTCAAATCCCAGCGTAGAGCTGAGACGACACTTACAAATGACAGCTTGCAGGTTAGCTTCATTATATATATATATATATATATATATATATATGTGTGTGTGTGTGTGTGTGTGTGTGTGTGTGTGTACTCTTTTTTGTCACTAACATGGTTGCCGACATCGCGGTAAAAGTCTAGTTAATCTCCGCATCATTACTAGCTTAGGACATGAGTGATTTTACTTTGCAGTGGTAGTGTAGTGTTGAAAGAATGCCATACCACTTGTTGGTAATTTATCTAGATAATCTCTCCGTCATTTTCAGCAAGAGTGCGAATGGAGTAACTTTGTTTTACAATTGTGTCTGGGGAATATGATAATAGTTGCAGAAGGCTATTAATTTTTGGCTCTTTTAGTATAACAGGGAAAATATAGGTTTAATGAAATTGAAACTAGATAATATAGAAAATTAGCAGAACCTATGGCTACCACACCTAACCCCCAAACAGTCAACATTTATCAGTATAATTACCGTTTCGGACACTGACTTGGTTGGAAGTTGAAATTATGTTTTTTCCGATGGTTTTTAATGTGTTGTGCAAAATTTTGAGTTTCATTTCTACAACGAATCACTGCCTTAAGAGATATCCCCCCTTTATCCAATGATATCAGGACCCACAAAGGGAACCTGGGTTTTGGATGGGGAAAATCATAAAAGGCAGTGATTTGCACCAGAAACAATCATAATTGCTCAGATTTCAAAAACCACCGAGAAAACAATTTCAGCCAAACCAGTCCCAACAAACCTAACCTAACAAAATTCGCTGGATGTCCAAACCAGTAATGATACGGATTTATCATAATTTTCTTTTTTCTGGTCAAAATATGGGAGTCACATCTGTGATAGAGAACTGACAGATGTCATCAAACAGATGATATAGTGAGTTGTTTTGCACTTCTCAGTAACTGAATTTGATAGTACATTTTTACTCTCATTTCAGATATTTTATGAGTGTATTACTTACTTTGACAGTAAACTTAGAAAGATTTTTTTGACTTGCATAACCTTCACTGTATTTGATATCAAACAAAATCAAATGCTCCAAGTCATGATCTGCAGCTTTTACTTTATTATCTACTTAGAAGTAGTGGAGAAAAATATTCGCTATATTCAGAGATAATAGTGGTGCAGAGCTGTTTAAGAAAATTACAATATCTGTGCAGCAAGGGGTGATTAATGTATAAATAGGTTATACACATAAAATCAGCTGAAACTAAAATACCTAGTCATACCATTGACTGAATATGAATATGCATGCCTTTCACCCCACTGAGCACTCAAAATCTTTCCATTTTATTCCTCCATTTCTAGTTTGGCTTTCTCCTTGTCGTCTCCACTTCAGACATATATGTCATCTTTATCAACCTCTCCTCACTCATTTTCTCCCTTTTTCCAAACTTTCAGCATACCCTCTTCAGCTGTCTCAACCATAATCTTCTTATTACCACACCTCTCTTGTATTCTGTCATTACTTACTTGATTAACCCTCCTCATGACACACATTTTCCTCAAAATTTCATTTTCCAAAACATTCACCCTTTTCCTTGCATTGTCATCCATAGCCCATGCCTCACATCCATACAGTATCATTGGCACTGCTGTGCCTTCAGACATACACCTTTTTGTGTTCCCAGTTAGTGGCCCCTCTTTCTACACATTCCTCAGTGCTCCTAGAACTTTCACTCCCTCACCCCCCATACTCATCTTCACTTTCATGGATCTGTTCACTACCAAGTCAGTGTCCATGTATGATGCATTGTGAAACATAATAACCTTGCTTTTATTCACATATACTCTCAACTTTCTTCTTTTACACACTCTCCTGAACTTAGACTCTGACCTTTGCTGTTTATCACATGAATCAGCCTCCAGTGCTGTTTCATTAGCAAAAACAGTTGAATTACTTTCCAGGTCCCCATCACCCCCATACAGATTGCATACCTTTCCCCCCCATCTCCAAGACCCTTGCAATTACCTCCCTCACCACCCCATCTATAAACAAATTAAACAGCCATGGCGACGTTACACACCACTATTAAACAGCCATGGCGACGTTACACACCGCTACCACAGATCCACCATCACCTGCACCTGCTTACACTCCTCTCAGCCCATTGCACTTAGAGTAATACAGTAAAATTATTACTGATGGTTATAATGATAATTGTAATGATTATTTTCACTATGTCTTCCACAGACAAAGAGCGCAACTTATTGATGGAAAGAAGATTGCTGGTGAGATATATGAAGAACTTACAGCAGAAGTAAAACGTATAGTAAGCTGCGGACAACGAGCTCCACATTTAGTGCTTGTTCGTGTTGGAGGAGATCCTGCTTCTGGCAGTTATGTTCGAAATAAGACAAAAGCTGCTGATAAAATTGGTGAGTTTCAAGCATGAAGGGTTTTGATAAGTTTAGAATGAATAGTCGTATAAGGAGATGCATTGAAACTTAGAGTATATGATAATGTTTAATGAATAATGCTAGACCTCCCAGAAAAGACTGGTGTAAATGAATATATTTACATAGTGGAAAGGAAGCTCTGTTCCCAGACATTGCCAGATTCCCCCTTCTGACAAAACATCTGTACTTAATTTTCAAGCTTACACCAATAACAGTTTGAAATGAAATATTCAGGTTTAGCAAAAAGTCACTGTGCACCTATACTGCATACGATAAAACCTCCTCACAAGATTACATCAATGCATGAATTAAAAGAAAGGGACATTGTCAAGTGATAGTCTACAGACTCTATTACTGTCAATGGAGAGGATGTTCTAGACGTCATGTACTTTATCGATGTGATGTGGTTTCATTTATTCAGTCATGTCATCAGCCAAAAAAGCTGACATGTTTGGTTTGTGATTAATCTACATGAGATCATCTCTTTTTTCCTTGGCCACCCCCTTGATGGGAGTTCCTTGAGGGAATGGTCATCACATATATAGAGTGATAGATAACTGATTTTTTTCATTTCTATATTGAAACCAGTTTATGGTAATTATTGCCTAATGTTTCTTGCACATAAATTCTTCATGGTATTTCTGAGGAAAGTTTTGAAAAGTTTCATTTTCAGTTTGTATGTAAATGTTATTTCTGCTTTCCTTGCTACCACGTTGAATGAGTGCACTGTGCAATGATACTATTTTTTATATTTAGTTTGATAACCTATTTGTGCTGTACAGGGAGGGGTTTTACACTTATAGGATCCCATATCTTGAACATTCTCCCTTGTCATAACTATTTGAGATTATGTATGCTCTTTGCACTTCCTTTGTCCTCTGTCATGTAATTCCATTTACCCTTCACTCTAACTCTATAAGAGTATTTCCTCACATAACAAGTTTCTTGTTTAATTTCATGTTATTCCTGGTTGCTCTATCCTTGCATCTTTCAAAGATCTTTTACTGTCCATGTCACTGATATGTTTTGAAAACTTAAAGATTGTTGTTGTGTCACCCCTTACTCTTCCTTTGTCCAAAATGGGCAGTTTTAAAGCCTCTAGCCTTTCCATGATGAATAACTTTAATTGAAACCATGAATTCATTTCTATGGCAGTTGTATTTATAGGTCCAAGTATTACATTATCTTTAATGATATAAGGATTTTTTTCAGGCATTCAGAGCACTGTGCACCACTTACCTGGGGACACCAGCCAATCTACGCTCCTCAGTCTAGTGAATCAGCTCAATATTGATCCAGATGTTGATGGTATTCTGGTGCAGGTAAAAGATCTCTTGTTAGAATAGTCACCTTTAGGCAGGGGCTGGGTTCTGTTGATAACAGAATGTGTTTGTGTGTCAAGATACTAAGGTTAGCCTTTAAGGGTGTATGTCACACTATGAGTGCATATTTGTATTTCTTTATTATCAACAAAAAAATTTAGACAAGCTAATTGCATTTTGATCCACACATTCCTCACTGTGCCCAGGACCTTTGACCCCTCACCACTCATGAGGATTCCTTCAGCTCCCGTGGTGCCATTTACTGCCAATATCCACTCTTAGGTATCTAAAACACCACTTCCTCCAAGTTCTCCCCATTCAAACTTACTCACCAAGTAATCTGTTTCTCTTCAATACTAAACCTAATACCCTTGCTTATATTGATATTTGTTCTCAGCTTACTCCTTTCAATACTCATCCAAACTCAGACACAGCTTTTGCAGAGGCTCTTTCAAATTTGCCACCAGTGCTATGTCATCAATATACAGTAGCTGATTCACCTCTCATGCCCAGGTACCCCCAATAATTTGCATACATGTTCCTGTCTCCAAGACATTTTGCATTAACCTTCCTCACCATCCCCATCTTCACATCCTCTACCATCCTTCAAACTAGATTATTCCTCCGCAGTCTGATGCTGTGTGCATGTCACCATTGTCTCGATCACCATACATATTTCCAGGTACACTTATAAAACCTATATATTTGTAATTCAAATACTCACCTTTGTACACCTTGCCTTTATACAATGGAGCTATACATGCATTCCACAAATCTGCAGGAATCTCATTGTAATCCAGACATATAGTACATTGAAAACCCTAACTAACCAATTTACAATGCAGTCACCCCCTGGGATGATATGTAATGTGTGAATGGCAGTTAAGTAAGTAAGAAGTCTGTTTACCACCACTAGCAAGGTATATGCTAGAATTATAACTACTGTGTGAAGGTATTGAACCTTTTATAGGCAAGGAACAAGGAAAATTTAGTTGGAGAAGAGGCTTTTGAGACTGGAGTTTAGCACTAGAGATGTGGAGAAGCTTTTTAAGAAGAATGTGTATGAACTGTTTTTGAATACAGATTAGGTGTATGAAAAATTGTACATTTTGGGTTAAGAATTTCCTAGATGGAATTGTGTTTGAATATGTAAAGATCAAAGAAGGCATTAGTGCATTAAGATAATTTAGGAAATGCTTCAAGTCAGATTAATATCACTATGCTCATTTTGTGCTTTTATGGCTAGCACGTGATGAGATGAGAGTGAGTTTGGGGTATTGTAAGTTACAGTTGATTTCTTGCATTGCAGACCAGAACATTTTGAGGTTCTTGTTGCTTATAAAGGATGATACTTTGTCAAATGAATTAGAAGAGAGTTGAACAGAAGATCCAGAAGCTTGTTTGCTTTAGATATGAGGCAGATATTGAAGTTAAATGCAAGGAAGAACAATGTTTTCATATTTGAAAGAAAATATGGTCATAGTCAAAGGGAAATAGATTCTTTAATTGGGAAGACTGGAAGCCACAAAGGTGAAATGAAATGAAATGATATATTGAAGGAAATGCAGCATAGATCTGTAGGTCGTATAACTAGTGCCAGATTAGTGACGCCTGAGCATGTTTTTCCGGTTGTGATATTATATTGGTAAAATTTACCTTTTGTTCCAGCTTCCACTTCCTGACCATATGGAGGAGAAGTTGATCTGCAACTCTGTCATTCCAGAGAAGGATGTTGATGGATTCCATATAATCAACATTGGAAGGTGAGCTCTGCTTAGTGAAGTTTTATCAGTAGACAAGAATTTTCTTTAAACTGTCAGTCTTCTGCCCTCATTAAGGACTGTTAGAGTTCTTCTTTTAATGATTCTGGTTCAGAAGAACAGCTGTTGAATGAATGTTGTAGACTTTGATGGAATAGCATTATCATAATCTTCTGTAGTAGATGCCCACGTGTGCTGTCACATTTTTTCTATTCTTCAAATATTATTCACTTAGTTTTTCAAAAATAGTAGCCTGTGGAGTTTAATGAGAGCTGTATAGAATTTACAGATATGCATTGATGGTAACCATTGTTCCTCAAGAACAATTGCCTCTCACTGACCTCTGGTTGTTTGAATTGGCTCTGTTCATTATCCTTGAAGGAAACAATAAATAGGAAATATCTTGATGTACGAAAGGTTTTGTATGTAGCATTTATGGATCTGGAGAAGGCATATGATAGAGCTGATAGAGATGCTCTGTGGAAGGTATTAAGAATATA
>JAUUDZ010432934.1:0-13578 GCA_032361705.1 Panulirus versicolor
CAAACATATACCACATATACCACTAAAACCAACATATACCTCTAGACACACATATACCACTACACCTACATATACCACTAAACCCACATATACCACATACATCACTACGCCCAACATATACCACTAGACCCACATATACCACTACACCCGCATATACCACTAGACCCACATATACCACTACACCCGCATATGCCACTAGACCCACATATACCATTACACCTGCATATACCACTAAACCCACATATACCACTTCATCCGCATATACCACTAGACCCACATATACCACTACACACCATAAATAACACTAGACCCACATATACCACTACACCCTCATATACCACTAGACCCAAATATACCACTACACCCACATATACCACCACACCTACATATACCACTACACCCACACATACACACCCACATATACCACCACATCCACATATACCACTAGAACCGCATATACCCCTAGAGCTACATATACCACTAGACGCACATACACCACTTCACCCACATATACTAGTAGACCCACAAATACCGCTAGGCCCACATATACTACTAGACCTATATTTACCACTTCACCTACATATACCAAAAGACCCACATATATCACTAGACCCATATATACTACTACACCCACATATACCACGACACTCACATATACCACTACACCCACATATACCACTACGCCAACATATACCACGACACTCACATATACCACTACATCCACATATACCACTACACCTACATATACCGATACATCCACATATACTACTACACCCACATATACCACTAGACCCACATATACCACTACACCCACATATACCACTACACCAACATATACCGTTACATCCACATATACTACTACACCCACAAATACCACTAGACCCACATATACCATTAGACCCACATATACCACAAGATCATCATATACTACCAGACCCATATATACTACTACACCCACATATACTACTACACTCACATATACCACTACACCCACATATACCATTAGGCCCACATAAAACACTACACCTACATATACCACTAGACCCGTATATAACACTTCACCCACATATACCACTACACCCTCACATACCACAAGACTAGACGAGGAGAGCAACGGTTTAATGAGGGGGACACATACTGTTATGTAGAAAATGAAACACTGTGCTACTGGGGAGACATTCTGTTATGTAGATGATACACTGTACTACTGGGGAGACATTCTGTTATGTAGAAAATGAAACACTCTACTACTAGGGACACATTCTGTTATTCAGATCATGAAACACTGTACTACTGTGGAGACATTCTGTTATATAGAAGATGAAACACTGTACTACTTGGGAGACATTCTGTTATGTTGAAGATGAAACACTTTACTACTGGGGAGACATTCTGTAATGTAGAAGATGAAACACTGTACTACTGGCGAGGCCTTTTGTTATGTATTGGATGAAACACTGTACTACTTGGGACACATTCTGTTATGTAGAGAATGAAACACTGTACAACTGGGGACACATTCAGATATATAGAGGATGAAACACTGTACTAGAAGGGAAACATTCTGTTATATAGAAGATGAAAAACTGAACTACTAGGGAGACATTCTGTTATGTTGAAGATGAAACACTGTACTACTAAAGAGACATTCTATTATGTAGTGGGTGAAATACTGTTCAACTGGAGAGACATTCTGTCATGTAGAGGATGAAGCGCTGTACAACTTGGGAGACATTCTGTTATGTAGAGGATGAAACACTCTAATGATGGGAAGACATTCTGTTGTGTAGAAGATGAAACACTGTACTGCTGTGGAGATATTTGGTTATGTAGTGGATGAAGAACTGTGCTACTAGGGAGACATTCTGTGATGTAGAAGATGAAACACTGTAACGCTGGGGAGCCATTTTGTTATGTAGAAGATAAAACATTGTACTACTTAGGATGCATTCCGTTATGTAGAGGATGAAACACTGTACAACTGGGGAGACATTTTCTTAAGTAGAAGATGAAACACTGTACTACTGGGGAGATATTCTGTTTTGTAGAATATGAAACACTGTACTACTGGGGAGAAATATCTGTTATGTAGAAGATGGGACACTATACTGCTGGGGAGACATTCTGTTATGTAAAAGATGAAACACTGAACTACTAGGGAGACATCCTGATATGTAGATGAAACACTCTACTAATGGGGAGATATTTGTTATGTAGAAGATGAATCACTCTACTATTGGGGAGATATTTTGTTATGTAGAAGATGAAACACTGTACTACTGGGGAGATATTCTGTTATGTAAAAGAAGAAACACGCTACCACTGTGGATACATCCTGTTATGCAGAAGATGAAACACTGTACTACTGGGAAGACATTCTGTTATGTAGATGAAAAAATGTACTACTGGGGAGACATTTTGTTATGTAGAAGATGAAACGCTGTACTACTGGGGCGACATTCTGTTGTGTAAAAGATGAAACACTAAACTACCGGGGAAACATTCTGTTATGTAGAAGATGAAACACTGTACTACTGGGGAGACATTCTCTTATGTAAAAGATGAAACACTGAACTAGTGGGGAAACATTCTGTTATATAGAAGATGAAACATTGTACTACTGGGGCGATATTCTGCTATGTAAAACAAAAAACACTCTACCACTGGGGAGACATTCAATTAATTTGGAGATGAAACTCTGTACTACTGGGGAGATGTTCTGTTATGTAGATGAAACAATGTACTACTGAGGAGGCAACCTGTTATGTAGAAGATGAAACACTGTACTACTGGGGAGGTATTCTGCTGTGTAGAAGATGAAACACTACACTACTAGGAAGATATTCTGTTATGTAGATGAAACACTGTACGACTGGGGAGACATTCAATTATGTAATGATGAAACACTGTACTACTGGGGAAACGTTTTGTTATGTAGACGATGAAGCACTATACTACTGGGGAGACATTTTGTTATGTAGAAGATGAAACACTGTACGACTGGGAAAACATTCTGTTATGTAAAAGAAGAAACGCTGTACTACTGAGGAGACATTCCATTATGTTGAAGATGAAACACTGTACTACTGTGGAGACATTCTGTTGTGTAGATGAAACACTGTACTACTGGGGAGACATCCTGTTATGTAAAAGATGAAACGCTGTGCTACTGGGGAGACATTCTGCTGTGTAGAAGATGAAACACTGTACTACTGGGGAGACATTCTGTCGTGTAGATGAAACACTATACTACTGGGGAGACATCCGGTTATGTAGATGAAACACTGTACTACTGGGGAGACATTCCGCTGCGTACAAGATGAAACACTGTACTACTGACTGGGAATATGGAGATCAGGAACAGCAATTACAGTGGTGGTTGTGGAGTAGGATGATTAGGAATATGGAGGTCAGGAACCACCAGTACAGTGTGGTGGTGGACGGAGACTGGGAGTATGGATGTCAGGAACCACCAGTACAGTACTGGATGGTTGTGGAGGATGACTGGGTATAAGGCGTTCAGATACCATCAGTACAGTGGTGGTGGTGGAGGATGACTGGGAATATGGAGGTCAGTTACCACCAGTACAGTGGTGTTGGTGGTGGAGAAAGACTTGGAATATGGAGGTCAGGAACAACCAGTACAGTAGTGGTGGTGGAGGATGAATGGAAATATGGAGGTCAGGAAACACCAGTACAGTTGTGGTGGAGAATGAGTAGGAATATAGAGGTCAGAAACGACTAGTGCAGTGGGGGTGGTAGTGGAGGATGACATGGAACATGGAGTTCAGGAACCACCAGTACAGTGGTGGTGATGGAGGATGACTGTGAATATTGATGTCAGAAACAACCGGTACTGTGGTGGTGGTGGTGGAGGACAACTGGGAAATTGGAAGTCAGAAACCACTAGTTCAGCGGTGGTGGTGGAGGATGACTGGTAATATGGAGGTCACGAAACACCAGTACAGTGATGGTGGAGGATGACTGGAAATATGGAGGTCAGGAACCACCATTGCAGTGGCGATGGTGGTGGAGGATGACCGGGAATATGGAGGTCAGGAACCACCAGTACAGTGGTGGTGCAGGATAACTGGGAATATAGAGGTCAAGAATCGCCAGTACTGTGGTAAAAGAGGATGACTTTGAATATGGAGATCAGGAACCACCAGTAAAGTGGTGGTGCAGGAGGATGACTTGGAATATGGAGGTCAGGTATCACCAGTATAGTGGTGGTGGTGAAGGATGATTGGGAATATAGAGGTCAGGTACCACCAGTAGTGGTGTTGGTGGTGGAAGAAGACTGGGAATATGGAGGTCAGGCACCAGTACAGTGGTGGTGGTGGAGGATGACTAGTAATATGGAGGTCAGGAACCACAAGTACAGTGGTGGTGGTAGAGGATGACTGGCATTATGGAGGTCAGGAACCACCAGTAGAGTGGTGGTGGTGGTGCAGGATAACTGGGAATATAGAGGTCACAAACCACCAGTACAGTTGTGGTGGTGCTGGAGGATGACTGGGAATATGGAGGTCAAGTACCACAAGCACAGTGGTGTTGGTGGTGGAGGAAGACTGGGAAAATAGAGGTCACGTACCACCAAAATAGTGGTGATAGTGGAGGATGACTGGGAATATGGAGGTCAAAAACCACCAGTACAGTGGAGGTGGTGGAGGATGACTGGGAATATGGAGGTCAGGAACCAGCAGTATAGTTGTGGTAGTGGAGGATGACTGGGAATATGGAGATCAAGAGCCACCAGTACAGTGGTGGTGGTGGAGGATGACTAGGAATATGGAGGTCAGGAACCACCAATACAGCGATGGTGAGGAGTGACTGGGAATATGAAGGTCAGGAACTATCAGTATAGTGATGGTGGAGAATGACTGGGAATATGGTGGTCAGGAACCACCAGTACTGTAGTGGTTGTAGAGGATGACTGGGAATCTGGAGATCAAGAACAACTGTTACAGTGGTGGTGGTGGAGGATGACTGGGAATATGGTGGTCAAGAACCAAAAGTACAGTTATGGTGTAGGATGACTGAGAATATGAAGGTCAAGAACTACCAGCACAGTGTTGTTGGTGGTGGAAGATGACTGGGATCATGGATGTCAAGAACCACCAGTACAATGTTGGTGGAGGATGACTGGGAATTTGGAGGTTAAGTACCACCAGTACAGTGGTGGTGGTGTCCAGGAACCACTTGTACAGCTGTGGTGGTAGAGGATGACTGGGAATATGGAGGTCAGGTACCACCAGTACAATGGTAATTGAGGATGACTGGGAATATGGAGGTCAGGAACCACCAGTACAGCAGTGGTGGTGGAGGTTCACTGGGAAATGGAGGTCAGGAACTACCAGTACAGTGGTGGTGCTGGAGAATGACTATGAATATGGAGGTCATGTACCGCCAGTACAGTGGTGTTGGTGGAGGATGATTGGGGAAATGGAGGTCAGGGTCCACCAGTGCAGTGGTGGTGGTGGAGAATGAGTGGGAATATGGAGGTCATGTACCACCAGTACAGTGATGTTGGTGAAGGATGACTAGGAATATGGAGGACAGGAACCACCAGTACCATGGTGGTGAGGATGAGCGGGAATATAGAGATAAAGAACAACCAGAAAAGTAGTAGTGATGTTGGAGGATGACTGGAAATATGGAATTCAGGAACCACCAGTACAGTAGTGCTGGAGGATAACTTAGAGTATGGAGGTTAGGAAACATCAGTTTAGTGGTGGTGGTGGTGGAGGATGACTGGGAATATGGAGGTCAGGAACCACCAGAAAAGTGGTGGTGTAGCTGAAGGATGACAGGGAATATGAAGGTCAGGAAACACCAGTAGTGGTGATGGTGAAGAGTGACTGGGAGTGTGGAAGCCAGGAATTACCAGTACAGTGGTGGTGGAGGATGATTGGGAATATGGGGTTGGGAACCACCAACACAGTGGTAGTTGTGGTGGTGGAGGATGACTAAGAATATGGAGGTCAGGAACCAAAAGTACAGTGGTGGTGGTGGAGGATGACTGGGAATATAGAGGTCAGAACAACTAGAAGAGTGGTGTTGGAGGATGGTTGGGAATAGGGAGGTCAGGAACCACCAGTACAATAGTGGTGGTGGAGGATGACTAGGAATATGGAGGTCAGGAGCCACAAGCACAATGGTGGTGATGAAGGTTGACTGTGAATAAGGAGGTCAGGAACCAACAGTAGAGTGGTGTTGGAGGATGACTGGGATAATGGAGGTCAGGAACTAGCAGTACAGTGGTAGTGGTGGTGGAGGATGACTGGGAATATTGAGGTCTGGAACCATCACTACAGTAGTTGTGTTGGAGGATAACTGGGAATATGGAGGTCAGTACCCATCAGTACAGTGGTGGTGGTGGAGGATAACTGGGAATATGGAGGTCATCAACCACCAGCACAGTAATGGTAGAGGATGACTGGAATATGGAAGTCAGTAACCTCCAGTACAATGGTGGTGGCGGTTGACTGGGAATATGGAGGTCAGAAACCACCAGTACAGTGTTGGTAGAGTAAGACCCTGAATATGGAGGTCAGGAACCACCAGCAGAGTGGTTGTGGTAGAGGATGACTGGAAATATGGAGGTAAGGAACCAAAGGTACAGTGGTCGTTTTTGATGATGACATAGAATATGGAGGTTTGGACCCACATGTACAGTGGTGCTGGAGGATGATTGGGAATATGGAGGTCGAGAACCACTAATACAGAGGTGGTGGAGGATGACAAGAAATATGGAGGATTGGAACCACAAGTACAGTGGTGGTAGTGGAGGTTGAGTGGGAATATGGAGGTCAGGAACCACCAGCACAGTGGTGTTGGATGATGACTGGGAATATGGAGCTCAGGAATGTCAAGTACAGTATTGGTGGTGGATGATGACTAGGAATATGGAGATCAATAAACCAGTACAATTGTGATGGTGGAGGTTGACTGAAAATATAGAGGTCAGAAACCGCCAGTACAGTGGTGGTGGAGGATGACAGGGAATATGGAGGTCAGGAACCACCAGGACAGTGACGGTGGTGGAGGATGACTTTGAATATGGTCGTCAACAACCACCAGTACAGTTGTGGTAGAGAATGACAAAATATGGAGGTCAGGAACTACCAGTACAGAGGTGGTGGTTGAGGAAAACTAAGAATATGGAGGTCAAGAACCACCAGTACAGTTGTGGTGGTGGAGGTTGACTGGGAATATGGGGGTCAAGAACCACCAGCACAATGGTTGTGGTAGACGCAAACTTGGAATATGGAGGTAAGGAACCTAAAGTACTGTGGTCGTGGTGGAGGAGGACTGAGAATATGGAGGTTAGGAACGACCACTACAGTGGAGGTGGAAGATAAATGAGAATATGGAAGTCAGGAACCCCCAATACAGTGGTGGTGGTGGAGGATGACTAGGAATATGGAGTTCAGGAAACACCACTACAGTGGTGGTGGAGGATAACTGTTAATATGAAGATCAGGAACCACCAGTACAGTGGTGGTGGAGGATGAGTAGGAATATAGAGGTCATGAACCAAAAGTAAAGTGGTGGTGATGGTGAAGGATGGCATGGAAAACGGAGGTCAAAAACCTCCAGTCCAGTGGTGGTGGTGGATGACTGTGAAAATGGAGGTCAGGAACAATCGGTACAGTGGTGATGGTGGTGTAGGATAACTGGGAATATGGAAGTCAGACACCACCAGTACAGTGATGGTGGTGGAGGAAGACTGGGAATATGGAGGTCAGGAAACACCAGTACCGTGGTGGTGGAGGATGACTGGGAATATGGAGGTCAGGAACCACCAGTACAGTGGTGGTGGAGGATGTCTGGAAATATAGAGCTCAGGAACCACCAGTACAGTGGTACTGGTGGAGGAGGATGACTGGGAATATGGAGGTCAGAAACCACAAGTTCAGTAGTGTTGGTGGTGGAGGAAGACTAGGAAAATGGAGGTCAGGTACCACCAATACAGTGGTGATGATCGAGGGTGACTAGGAATATGGAGGTCAGGTACCACCAGTAGAGTGGTGTTGGTGGTGGAGGAAGACTGGGAATATGGGGGTCATGAACCACCAGTACAGTGGTGGTGGTGGAGGATGACTAATAATATGGAGGTCAGTAGCCACAAGTACAGTGGTGGTGGTGGAGGATGACTGGCATTATGGAAGTCAGGAACCATCAGTACAGTGGTGGTGATCCAGGAGGATGACTGGGAATATGGAAGTCAGGTACCACCATTACAGTGGTGGTGGTGGAGGATGACTGGGAATATAGAGGTCAAGTACCACTAGTACAGTGGTGTTGGTGGTGGAGGAAGACTAGGAATATGGAGGTCAGGAACCACCAATACAGTGGTGGTGGTGGAGAATGACTAGAGATATGGAGGTCAGGAACCACAATTACAGTGGTGGTGGTGGAGGACGACTGGCATTATGGAGGTCAGAAAACACCAGTACAATGTTGGTGGTAGTGGAGGATAACCGGGAATATAGAGGTTAAAAACCACCAGTACAGTGGTGCTGGTGCTGGAGGATGACTGGGTATATAGAGGTCAGGAAACAAGAGTACGGTTGTGGTGGAGGATGAGTGGGAATATGGAGGTCAGGAACCACCAGTACAGCGGTGGTGGTGATGGAGGATGAATGGGAATATGGAGGTTAGGAACCACCGGTACTGTGGTGGTGCAGGATGACTGAACATGGAGGACAGAAACCACCACAACAGTGGTAATGGAGGATGACTTTGAATTTGTAGGTCAGGAACCAACAGTACATTCGTAGTGGTGAAGGAGGACTGGGAATATGAAGTACAGTAGTGGTGATGGAGAATTACTGGGGATATGGAGGTGAAGAACCACCAGTACGGTGGTGGTGATGGAGAATAACTTGGAATATGGAGGTTAGGGACCACAAGTTCAGTGATGGTGGTGGTGGAGGATCATTGGGAATATAGAGGTCACGAACCACCAGAAAAGTGGTGGTGTAGGTGAAGGATGACTGGGAATGTGAAGGTTAGGAACCACCAGTACAGTGGTGGTGGTTGAGGATGACTGGGAATATAAAGATAAGAAACCAACAGTACAGTGGTGTTGGAGGATGACTGGGAATATGGAGGTCAAGAATCACCAGCACAGTGGTGGTGGTGGAGGATGACTAGGAATATTGAGGTAAGAAACCAAAGTAGAGAGATGATGGTGAATGATGACTGGGAATATGGACTTCAGGAACCAACATTACAGTGGTGGTGGTGGAGGATGACTGGGAATATAAAGATCAGAAACCACCGGTACAGTGATGGTAGAGGATGACCGGGAATATGGAGGTCAGGAACTACCAGTACAGTGGTGGTGGTCTTGGAGGATGACTGGGAATATAGAGGTCAAATAATAGTGGCACAGTGGCGGTTGTAGAGGATGACTAGGAATATTGAGGACAGGAACCAAAAGTACAGAGGTGGTGGTGGAGAATGACTGCAAGTCAGGAACCACAAGTACAGTGGTGGTGGAGGATGACTACGAATATGGAGGTCAGGAACCACCAGTACAGTAGTGGTGGAGTATGGAGGTCAAAAACATCCAGTATATTGAGGACAGGAACCAACAGAACAGTGGCGGTAGTGGAGGATGAGTGGGAAGGTTAAGGTTAAGAACCAAAAGTACAGTTGTGGTGAAGGATGACTGGAAAGATGGAGGTCTTGAAGCACCAGTACAGTGGTGGTGGTGTAGTATGACCGGGAATTTGGAGGTCAGGAACCACCAATAGAATAGTAATGGTGGTGGAGGATGACTGGGTATATGAAGTACAGTACAGTGGTGATGGAGAATGACTGGGAATATGGAGGTCAAGATCCAACGTTACAGTGGTGGTCGTGGAGAAAGACTAGGAATATAAAGATCAGAAACCCACAATACAGTGGTGTTGGAGTATGACTGGGAATATGCATGTCAAGAACCACTAGCAAAGTGGTGCTGGTGGAGGATGACTGAGAATATAGAGGACAGGTACCACCAGTACAGTTGTAATTGAGGATGACTGGAAATATTGAGGTCATGAACCAAAAGAGTAGTGCTAGTGGAGGATGACTGGGCATATAGAGATCAGGATCTACCACGACAGTGGTGGTGGTTATGGAGGATGACTAGGAATATGTATGTCAGGAACCAGTTGCACAGTGGTGGTGTTTGTGGAAAATAACTGTGAAGATGGAGGTCAGAAACAACCAGTACAGTTGTGGTGGTAATGGATGACTCGGAATATGGAGGTCAGGAACCACCAGTGCGATGGTGGTGGAGGATGAGTGGGAATTTCGAGGACAGGATCAACCAGTAGAGTAGTAGTGGTGTTGGTAGAAGACTGGAAATATAGAGGTCAGGGACCACCGGTACAGTAGTTGTGGTGGAGGATAACTGGGAATATGGGGGAAAGTAACCAAAAGTAGAATGGTGGTAGTGGAGGATGACATGGAATATGGAGGTCAGGAACAATTAGTACATTGGTGCTCGAGGATGATTCGGAATATGGAGGTAAGGAACCACCAGTACAGTGGTGGTGGTGCAGGATGACTCTCAGTATGGAAGTCAAGAACCACCAGTACGATGGTGGTGGTGGAGGATGAATGGTAATATGGAGGTCATGAACTACCAGTACAGTGGTGGTGGTGGTGGTGGAGGATGACTGGGAATATGGAGGTCATGAACTACCAGTACAGTGGTAGTGGTGGTGGTGGAGGATGACTGGGAATATGGAGGTCTTGAACCACAAGAATAGTGCTGGTGGAGGATGACTGGACACGTAGATGTCAGGAACTACCACTACAGTGGTGGTGGTTATGGAGAATGACTGGGAATATGGAGGTCAAGAACAACCAGCACAGTGGTGGTGGTGGAGGATGACTTGGAATATCGAGGTCAAGTACCACCAGTACAGTGGTGATGGAGGATGACTATGAATACGGAAGTCAGGAACCACAAGAACAGTGGTGGTGGAGGATGACTGGGAATATGGAAGTCAGGAACCCAAGTACAGTGGTGGTGGTGAAGGATGACTGAGAATATTGGGGTTCAGGTACAACCAGAAATGTGGTAGTGTTGTAGGATGACTGGGAATATGGAGTTCAGGGGCCACCAGTACACTTGTGGTGGTAGAGGATGACTGTGAAAATGGAAGTCAGGAACCACCAGTACAGTGGTGGTGGTGTAGGATGACCGGGAATATATAGGTCAGGAACCACTAGTACAGTGGTGGTGGTGGTGGAAAATAACTGTGAAGATGGAGGTCAGAAACCAGTTGTGGTGGTGGTGCATCACTGGAAATATGGAGTTCAGGAACCACAAGTACAATGGTGGCTGAGGCTGAGTGGGAATTTGGGTGTCAGGAACAATCAGTAGAGTATCGGCGGTGGTGGTGGAAGACTGGAAATATAGAGGTCAGGGACCACCAGTACAGCAGTGGTGGAGGATAACTGGGAGTATGGAATTTAGGAAACACAGGATTAGTCGTGGTGGTTGTGGATGATGACTGGGAATATGAAGGTAAGGAACCACTAGTAAAGTGCTGGTGTAGGTGAAGAATGACTACGAATATGGAGGTCAGGAACTACCAGTACAGTTGTGTGGTGAAGGATGATTGGGATTATGGAGGTCAAGCACCACCAGCACAATGGTGGTATTGGAGGATGACTGGGAATATGGAGGAAAGGAACCAAAAGTAGAGTGGTGGCAGTGAAGGATGACTGGTAATATGGAAGTCAGGAACAACTAGTGCATTGGTGCTCAAGGATGATTGGGAATATGGAGGTCAGGAACCACCAGTACGATGGTGGTGGTGGAGGATGACTCTCAATATGGAAGTCAGGAACCACCAGTACGAAGGTATTGGAGGATGACTGGGAATATGTAGCTCAGGAACTACCAGTACAGTTGTGGGGTGATGGATGATCACTGGGAATATTTAGGTCAGCACCCATCAGTACAGTGGTGTTGGTGGAGGATGTCTGGGAGTATGGAGATCAGTAACCACAAGTACACTAAAGGCGGTGGAGAATGACTGGGAATATGGAGGACAACAACCACTAGTACAGTGGTGTTGGAGGATGACTAGGAATATAGAGGTCAGGAACTACCATTACAATGGTGGTAGTTGAAGATGATTAGGAATACGGAGGTCAGGAACCACCAGTAGAGTGGTGTTGGAGGATGACTGGGAATATGGAGGTCAGGAACCACCAGTACAGGGATGGTGATGATGGAGAATGACTGGGAATATGGAGGTCTGAAACCACCAGTACAGTGGAGGCCGTGGATGATGACTGGAAATATAGAAGTCAGCAAACACCAGTACAGCGGTTGTGGTGGAGGATGACTGGGAATATGGAGGTCAGGTACCACCTGTACAGAGGTGGTGGTGAAGGAAGACTGGGAATATGGAGGACAGGTACCACCAGTACAGTGGTGTTCGTGGTGGAGGAAGATTAGGAATATGGAGGTCAGGAGCCTACAGTACCATGGTGTTGGTGGAGGATGACTAGTAATATGGAGGTCAGGAACCGACAGTACAGTGGTGGTGATAAAAGATAACTGGCACTATGGAGATCAGGTACCAACTGTACTGCGGTGGTGGTGGTGGTGGTGGAGGATAACTGGGAATATGGAGGTCAAACACCACCAGTACAGTGGTGTTGGTGGTGGAGGATGACTGGTAATATTGAGGTCAGTTACCATCAGTACAGTGGTGGTGATTGAGGATGACTGGGAATATGGAGGTCAAGTACCACCAGTGCCGTGGTGTTGGTGGTGGAGGAAGACTGAGAATATTGAGGTCAGGATCAACCAGTACAGTGGTGGTGGTGGAGTATGACTAGTAATATGGAGGTCAGGAACCACAAGTACAGTGGTGGTGGAGTATGACTAGTAATATGGATGTCAGGAACCACAAGTACAGTGGTGGTGGTAAAGGATGACTGGCATTATGGAGGTCCGGTACCACCATTACAGTGGTGTTGGTGGTGGAGTTAACTGAGAATATAGATGTCAAAAACCACCAGTACAGTGGTGATAGTCCTGGAGGATGACTGGGAATATGGAGGTCAGGTACCACCAGTACAGTGGTGGTGGTTCAGGATGACTGGGAATATGGAGGTCAGGTACCACCAGTACAGTGGTGTTGGTAGTGGAGAAAGACTGGGGATATGGAGGTCAGGAACAACAAGTACAGTAGTGGTGGTGTAGGATGACAAGTAATATGGAGGTCAGAAACCACAAGTACAAGGTGGTGGTAGAGGATGATTGGCATTATGGAGGTCAGGAAACACCAGTACAGTGGTGGTGGAGGTGGAGGATAACTGGGAATATAGAGGTCAAAACCTCCGGTACAGTGGTGGTGGTCCTCAAGGATAACTGGTAATATGGAGGTCAGGTACCACCAAGAAAGTGGTGGTGGTGGAGGTTGACTGGGAATATGGAGGTCAGGTACCACTAATACAGTCGAGTTGGTGGTGGAAGAAAACTAAGAATATGGAGGTCAGGAACCACCAGTAGAGGGGTGGTGGTGGAAGATGACTCGCACTATGGAGGCC
>JAUUDZ010432944.1:0-13578 GCA_032361705.1 Panulirus versicolor
AATAAGATATTTATGAAGGAAGAGGTTAATAATGTACGGAAAACTGAAGAACAAAAGGAAATATTGGTGAAGGAGGCAAATGAGAAAGAGGTGACAGGCAGTGATGGAGTGCGGAGAAGAGAGGTGGAGTATTTTGAAAGACTGCTAAGTGTGATTGATAATATGGTGGCAGATGTGGGTTTTCGGGTCAGGTTGTTATGCGAAGTGAGAGTCATGAGGAGTTGTTACTGAAGAGAGAAGAGGTTGTGAAAGCATTACGCAAGATAAAATATGGCAAAGCTGCTGGAGTGGATGGCATTGCAGTTGAATTTCTTAAGAAAGGAGGTGACTGTATTGTTGATTGGTTAGTTAGGATTTTCAGTCTATGTGCGGATCATGGTGAGCTGCCTGAGAATTGGCGAAATGCATGTATAATATAATTGTATAATAGCAAAGGTGAGTGTTCAGTCTACAGAGGCATAAGTTTGTTGAGTGTACCTGGTAAGTTGTACGGGAGAGTAGTAATTTAGAGAGTCAAGGCATGAACAGAGCATCAGCTTGGGGAGGAGTACTCTGGTGGATGCGCTGCGGACCAGGTGTTTGCTTTAAAGAATGTGTGTAAGCAATACTGAGAGAAAGAGAAGGATTTGTATGTGGCATCTATGGATCTGGAGAATGCATATGACAGGAGAGAAAGCATACGATAAGATTGACAGAATTACCTTGTGAAAGGTCTTATAGACATATGGTGTGGAAGGAAAACTCCGAGAAGCAGATAAAAGTTTTTATCAAGGGCTCAAGGCATGTGCACGAGTAAGAGAGGAAAGTGAGTTGTTCCAAAAGAAGATCGGTCTGTGGCAGGGGTATGTGATATCTCCATTGTTGTATAATTTGTTTATGGATGGGGTAATTAGGGAGGTAAATGAAAGTCTTGGAAAGAAGAACGAGTCTGTATGGAATGAGAAGGCCTGGGATGTAAGTGCTGATGATACAGCAGTAGTGGAAGATTCGAGTGAGAAACTGCAGAAGTTGGAGACTGATTATGTGGGAGGAGGAAGATGAGAGTACATGTGAATGAAAGCAAGGTTTTAGCAAGTTAGAGGGATGGATTAGTTGGAGTGTGAGTTGTGTGAGTTTGAATGGAGAAAATTCGGAGGAACTGAAGTGATTTAGATAAATGGGGATAGCTGTAGCGGCAAATGGAGCCATGGAAATGGAAGCGAGTCATGGGATGGCTGATGGGGTGAAGTTTCTGTGAGCAGTAAAGAATGTGTGGATAGCAAGGTTGTTATCTGGGAGGGCAAAATGGGTACGATTGAAGGTATACTAGTCCTATGTTGTATGGATGCGAAGCATGGGCTATATATAGATGAGGATGTGTAAGGAAGGTGGATGTTGGAAATGAAATGTTTGAGTACAGGACATGGTGTGAGGTAGTTTGATAAGTAAACAATAATATGGTAAGATTGAGGTGTGGTAATAAGAAGAGTGTGTTTGAGTGAGCTAAAGTGGGTCTGCATAAGTGATAAGGTTTAAACATATAGAAGAGAGGATGAGTGAGGAGAGGTTTAACGAACAGTTTATATAATTTCACAAGTGGAAGGGAACAAGGACAAAGTGAAGAAAATATTGAAGATGGACAGATGGAATGAAAAAGGTTTTGAGTGACCGGAAAGATGAAAGGCGTCTACAGGTTAGAGTGAATTGGAACGATATGGTATACAGGGATCGACGTGATATCAATGGACTGAACCAGGGATTGTGAACTGGACGAGGTAAACCATGAAAAGGTCTGTGGAGGCTGGTGGTTTTAAAGCATTAAACTAGACAGCTAGGGAATGTATGTGAGCGGATGCGGCCTTTCTTCGTCTGTTCCTGGCGCTGCCTCGCCAACGCCGGAAACGGCGATCGAGTTTGTGTGTGTGTGTGTGTGTGTGTGTGTGTGTGTGTGTGTGTGTGTGTGTGTGTGTTATTAGAGTTACTACAGGTTTAAAACGAGCTACTTACACTTAAAAACAGTTTGGACAGTGAAGACACGACAAGACAAACCAATGCCAATAATTCCACAGTTCTGTATCGCTGATGCTGAGAACATGTAGGTCTTACTGACTCTCGATGTTTCTCAAATCTTTAAAAAAGATGAAATTCAGCAGCAAGAGAGATGACACCGTGGCTCCCGAGTCGAAGCAAATCTCTCGAATTCTAAATGTGGTCGTGTGGTGCGGGGGAAGGTCGAAAGGTTTTTGGAAGTGTTCCAACGTCGCCTGGAAAAGCGTATTGGTTCCTTGGCAGACTGGGGTCGTCATTTATTATGTGGAATGGTCTCTTGCCCGTCCATTATCGTGCGCGCGTGACGAGCGGGAGACCCAGGCCACACTGAGGATATTAAAGGTTGCAAGGATTATATCACCAGCAGATGGATGGATTTCACACATTGAGAACGACAAGTACCACTGGCGGGTTCTCGAGGGGGACAATGCATTATGATTTTGACCACGTAGATGAGACAGAATTTCCTTCGGGAAGTCAAGGCCTCACACACATACGAAATGATGGTCAGGATTTCTTTTTTTTTTTTTTTTGGCTTTTAGGAGCCCAGAATATAGATACAAGTAATTCATTTCATGATCAATATTGCGTACGGAAACTACGTAAATGATGCATTATCTGAATGACATCATTTATTCATACATCTTTTTTTATCATTATCAACCACTGAATACTTCTAAGTCATTCTTATTAATCTTTCATTCACCTTTTGAAGTGTGCTAAAACGTTCCCAGTGATTCTCTGGGTGACATAAAGCAGATCAGGCTTGGAGGAGGACCGTCTCCAGATCCGAAGCCTTGAGAAGCGGACCGGCAAGTGTCAGCTGCTGCAGAGCTGCCTGGCAACGTTCACTGCCGCAGGAACGTTCCGGACGAGGCCACAGTCTAGATAAAGAATGACTCGTGGCTGCAAAACTTTCATGACAACCTCCACTGCGACAGGGGAGGTTCTGGTCGGCTCCACACTGCAAAAATAGGGTCTCCAGATGGCGCCATAGCCTAGATAAGAACCACTGGTGGCTGCAGGGGTTTTCAGGAACATCCACTGGGGGTAAGAGGTCTCTGGTTAGCGCCAAAAGGAACATACCGTCAACTGAAGGTTGCTACCCCGAAGTTCATGCCACAAAGAGGCGAATCATTGTTTCCTGCCGTTTGTAAAACCTGGTTCTCCTTTTAAGAACTTGAGTCTATAATAGTGAAGATGGTGAATAGATGATGATAGTAGAGATGTTGAAAGGAAAACTAATGGTATAGTCGAGACGATGATGATCAAAACTGTGGTGATGGCAAGGAAGGTGTTGTATGTTATGATTATCTCATCACCTGTAAATTGCAGTCACACACCAACCGACACTGCAGGTAGGTCAGGTTACAAATCTACAAACATTTCAACACACCAGGTGTACCTATTCATATACATCCTAACCGGTAGGATACACAGAGGTCAACCAACACGGAGGTCAACTCACAAGATATACTCTCGGGGTATACTCAAATACACATAGGGTTAATCTAGAGGGTATACTGAAACTCATGCATATCATCTTACAGGGAATACAAATCCACACGGCTGTAAACCTACATAGTATGCAAAACAACATATAGGACAACTTACATGGCGCTTACAACCCTCTCACAGGTCAGGGTCTACGGTAAACAGCCTACAAGGTATACACAACTACACACATACACGCATGTCAACATACAGGGTAAACCTCACTATACACATCCCAACACTCGGTATTGATAGCACCCCCACCAACCTCGACGGATCAATACGCTATACACATAACCGTACACAGTGCCTACCACACACTAAAACACCGCAGCCAAAGTCTGACCCGTCACGCCATGAGCTCATCCCTCAGGTCCTGGTCTGATGTGGGTACCGCAGTATACGCTGGAGGTCATCACTGCTACATGCAAGATAACAAATGTGGCGAGAACTGCGCCAATCTCCGTGCCTACTTGCAACACAGAACTTGATAAAGATCACGAGTGTGGCGAGAACTGCGCCAATCTCTTTAGCCCAATAGCAGCACACGACATGACGCAAGATTACAAGTGTGGCGAGAACTGTGCCAAGTGTGGTAGCCTATTCGAAGCGCACAACACACTTACAAGATAAGAAGTGTGATGATAACCGAAGCATTCTTGTAGACCCACTATAACGCATTCTTTAAGATCACAAGTGCGACGGTAGCTGAAAGTTTGCATCTCGCTTGATCCCGCTTGATGCAAGTATGATATTAGTCATAGAAAACCCTTCTGTAGTACACAATGATATACAGTATCACACGTGTAGTGATAACTGGAGCAGATAACTTGTATCCTGCTTATAGCAGACGCCAAGATCATAAGTGGCATGATAGCCGGAACAGTCTCGAGAACCTGTGTTGGCACACACAAAATCAGATCGAGAACGAACGAGGTTTCAAAAACCTTCACGGCTGCTAAAGGGGGTACAAATCAGGTCATGGAAGTGTTTTCTCTCGACACCTTCTGTCATGCGTATCTCAAATTACCCAATAAACTGCTCTGGATGTAAGAAAAAGCATTTGCTTAGCATATCATTTCACTGATCAGAAAAACTCACGTCTTCCTAACCTTTACATAAACAGAATGGAAATAAGGGCAGTATTAAACATACGTGAAGAAAAGGGGATCAAGACGAAAAGAAATCCTATAAGGAAGAATAAGCAGGAGATTATGAACGAGACCCTAAAATCCTCTCACTTGTAACTAGTGTGAGGACCATTCTATCAACGGTTCGGTGTAAATAAACTATTGTCCTCCCACCGTGTGTTTCGCTGGGATAGAATGAATTTCGCTAGGATAGAATAGAATAAATTACGCTAGGATAGAATAGAATAAATTTCGCTAGGATAGAATAAATTGTGCTGAGAACAGAGTTAACTACAGTAATGTTTCATTTACAGTAGAATGCATCTATTGTCTACCACCATAGGGAAAGAGATGGCTATCTTCTTGGCTGTATTTCCACTATTTATTTTTTGTCTTTCCACAAAAGCAACAACAGAGAGCCATTTGATTTATGGGACTACTGACTCGAAACTTTATAGGCAACTAACTCTGTTCAACACATCCACGATATCTTCCTATTAATTAGTCTTATTGATATCATAGTGCCTCGGGACCCTTTCCATGGGGGTTTACACAGACTTGGAGGATACATAAAGGAACAGCACAAAAGAGAAGCGGAAAGAAGTGCTCCTTTTGAGCGAAAAGTTCCCCTACCAGACTGAACCTCTTTTCGTCCACTGACGATGGTATAGTCTTCAGGGTTCAACCACTTGCAGGTGGAGCCCGGTAACGCTAGTTACACATTTAATATATAAGGCATGTGGGACCTGGTTTTGGTTAAGGGGGCTCGATTGTGCATGTGAGCGAATGAGACGCTTTCTCCTTTCGTTTCTAGCGCGTTGCACCGTGTCTTAACCTTGTATATATCTACCATGTCTTTAATCCTATATATGTACACACACACACACACACACACACACACACACACAACCAGCCTAAGCCAGGTACCCATTCATCGACCACATCCGAAGGAAGAATGAACACCTAGGTTGAGTGTGGGCCGACTGCTGCACCCACGATTCGAATCCCTGTGGCCCGTGGGGACTCATGGTCATTAATGCAAACCACTACACAACGGAAGCCTGTAAATATAATGACGCCTCTTTGGCGTTCAATCAAACATACATCCATGGAAGTATCGTAAATGTGTGTGTGTGTGTGTGTGTGTGTATGTGTGTGTGTGTGTGTGTCCTCTCCATTAACGATAAATCAATTATCTTTTCCTTATGGGACTAAACAGTAACCGACTTGAAAACCACCACAGCATCATCTTTTGGTCACTTGTGATCTTCCCCGTGTCTTGCGGCTCATGTATCCCTCAGGAGTCTCTCTCAATCACAGTCAGACCATCACACTAGCATAAAACCTCTTCACATTGGCGGTAGTTAACCCCAGCGACCACACGCTGTAAAACAGGCTAAGATGTTAGCGCGGAACTTTCTCCTACTTCATTCCTAATTGCACGCCTCTCCTCAGTCTCGCCAGCATTTGAAAAGCCTTTTCCCTCACAGATCCACATTTCCTCAGCGTTAAGAAAAAAAAAAAGAAAACATCCGAGCCAGCAAGCTACAAGTAGTCCATGATTTCCCAAAGGGGTTATAGGTTATTTGCCTCTGTGTACGGCAGCAGAAACCAGTGAGGTCGCGCGTTTGTATATGTGTGTCTTGAGTGCGGTAAACTGGATCCTTATACCATTTACAAAATCCCACAATACCAAGCGGTGAGGAAATGGGGAGGGGGAGGGATCTATTTCTAGATGGGGGAAGGATAAAGTGTATGAAAATTTATGAATGGGCTAAAGTGGAACGTGGTTGCTCAAGCTGTGACGGCCATTTATCACCCATATACACTAAGAGGCCGTAGGAGATGGTATTCAAAGGTCTTCCCTGTCTCTACTATTGAGAAAGAAGGAGATTTAGGTGCACTCTTCTCGTTCATGCCAAGATAAATGGCTTCTATGCGTTGCCCATACGAAGGACGCGTGGTTTCTACCAATGACCCTCAGAGGGTAGGAAAGAAACTGATGTATTTCCTGAGTTAGGATTGTACACTGCGTCCCCGACCTTTCGCTCTTGATATCTTGCTTCCTGAAGTAATGTTTCACGGATCTATATGTCTCATCTAGAGTGATTATTCTGAAACAAATGAAAAGCGGAGAAACAGAGTATAAACAAGTACAGATGTATTTTTCTGTTTGAGTCATCTCTCTGTTACTGATCACATTCGGTTCGTCTATGATTTTTTTTTTTTTAGCATTTTGTTGTATACATCTGCGTAGTTATACTAATAACCTTTGTGTTGTCACATCAACGTTGAGCTGCTAATGATACGGAAATTGTGTATTGTGTTGTGGTAGTAAGCCAACACCTTTCTATTCCGACGATCTTATCTGTATTCTATGCTATGTTTCTCCATTGCAATGCAACATCATGACGGTGACTTTATGCTTTCCTCTTCTGATATCAAAACCGATGCAGTCATTAGTCAGCGACAGAGAGTTACAACGGAAAATATCACCTTTTTTTTTTAACTATCGACTATCAGACGATGCTCAACCTCTTTGTGAGACCGTTATTATCAGCTGCTAATCATAGACTAATTAAACTCTAAAAAAAATCCACTAAAATCCAATCAAAAGTATCTGCATCGTCTTTACAAAGAAAGAAAAATATTCAGTCTCATTGTCAATGCTTATAATTCACAGTGACACCCTGAGGATCAGCAGTTATCATAGAAGTAATCTACGCAGGCAGTGGTGATATCAGCACCCTTCGATCGCCCTCCACTCTCCTCGATTCCAGAAACTGCATCAGTTTGGCTCCGTACTTGACACAGTCGTCTTCTTGCCTAAGCCCCCTCCAGAGGTAGTCTCCGAAGTACTTCGTCCACAACCTGACTTCGGCGAGACTTATGGGGAATGACAGGCCTCAAGCTGCTCAATACAGGATCAAACTCCATCCCAATGTTATCAGTTGCTCCACTTCACCCGTCTGCCTCAGCTCCTTGTGGCAGCCCAATAGGAGAGATAGTGGCTGGTACTAGCAATTGTTTTGATGCTGTCTTGTGTGCTCATGTCCTCATGTCCTCTCTGCTCCCATGTCAACTCTAGCTGGAAAACCCACATACGAGCAGCAGGACGTTAACCAGTAAGACATCAGTTTTACGGTAACACAGTTCATGTTCTCGTCCAGAGTTAGACTTCCAAACTACCATCTCTCCCGTTACCACATCGAGTTAAAGTATCAAATAGCCATCTGCTCTTTCTGAAAAGAGTCAAACCACCCGACGCCATCCACAAAAACAAAAGTCAAACAATATCGGTCAAGAGATTCTCGTAACTTAACAGATTATCCATTACAGGTTTTATGAAATACATGGTTCAGTAAGCACTGCTCACACGTTACACTCTTCCGACACGCAAGCATATTTTACGTCAACAATAGACAATTCAAAGCAATTTGCAACATTCCGCGTGATATTGGCCGTCATCGTCCACAACCAAACGCCGAGTTTTAAAAGTGAAAGAATTTTCAAGGTGTTCACATGAAGTACAGCGATACAGGCAGAAGACTCTGATTTCCATTTAATGAATCCAGCAGGTGATGTCGTAAACTTTTTCCAAGCATTTTACCACCGAATAATGTGGCAAGACCCATGTTATACTGCCTTAATACTGTGCACTCTGATATCCCTTCTTATATCTTTGTGTCATATCTGATTCTCATCTCTCTTTTTCCCTCTCACGTTCTTCTTATTCCTTAGGGACTCCTGCCAGCATAGCCAGCCCTGCTAGTCTCTATACCTGTAGACGACAGTTCCCGTGGCGATCTTGCCGACCACAGGCCTACCACGTATAGTGCCAGCAAGGCCAGTCATCTCCATCAACTACTATTCCCATTCCTTCGTCAGAATATTCTACTGGGATAACTCCCTTCTGCTGCGGTATTAGCTTCGCCAGGACCACCACCTTTGTCAATATTTCCCGCCCCAGTTATCCTCACCAGAGTGCCAGCTCACCTTTACCAGCCCGCCTCATCTGCCCGATGTACGGACTCTTCTGACCGTCCCTCGAGAAATAGTCGACCTCTCTCTATTCCCAGTGTTACCCCTTTACCTCCGAGTCTTAGACCCGACCGCAGAAGGATACACAACACCTCACCTTCTGGTTGTACCATTTGACATCTTGTACTTTCACTTGGCTGTCTAACACCCGTTGAGCTGAAGGAAAAGGGAGCATGGCGTCAAAATATTCCACTTCACCACCTTCGATCGTTCGTTGGCGGATCAAGAGCGAGGAAGTCTGAGAGAGCGCAGGAACTCTGAGTCGGCAGAGTTCTGATTTGCCTTCCAGAATGTTATGTAACTGCAGTACTCATCTCAGTGTGTTACTTGGTTCTTAACCTTCTTCCAGGTCACATCTCTCAGCAATAACAGCGACCAGGCCTTCAATGGCCTGACGATCTTGCTTTCACTTCATTCCACACAATCCCCTGGATTCATATATTCTCAACCTTAATCCATTCAACACTCGATCTTTCTTGGTATCTCCACAAACAGGCCACCACTCCTCCAACTCGCACAATTTCACTTCAATGTCTTCACGATTATGTCGTAACCCGCAGTATACACTGGGCATAAAGAATGTAAAGAAGACGTTGAGCATGTGAAGTTTACGTGAGGGTTGGCAAGTTGCTATGTGAGTGTAGTGACGAGATATATAGATCAAGTTAAAGCTCACCTTAAGATCTAACGCTGCTGGGAGACGTTTGTATGATGATAAGAATGAAAAAAAGAATAATAATTTCTCCATGGATGCCTTTTTAATGAATCAGAATCGTCTCATCCCGATCCCGAAGACAAGATAATACGTAACCAGATCTGTTATGATTAAGCTGCGGATGGTGGATATACAAAGAGAATCTATGTGATGGATAGAATATGACTGAGGGAGAATATTCGAGACAGGTAATCTGTGACTTGCTATGGATGTAGAATGACCATGATCAATAAGCTGGGAGAGGTAGGGTAAATAGGATCACCATAATTAGTAACCTGCCACTGGTGATTTGATTTAGAATCATTAAAAAAAAAAAACTTCGACTGTTGGAGTTGTTAGTGGAGTCGTGTGATTAATCCACTTTCGCTGGTGAAGATATAAGTATTCCATGAATAGACAGACTTCTTGACACAGGTAAACTAGGACTGGTTGAGATGTAAGATGCATTTTCAGATGTAATTTGAGACAGGTGATAGACGCAGAATCTTTAGGATGAGCGAACTGTGAAATAAGGAGATGGAAGTAATATTTAACATAACATGTGATTTATCACCGGGGGCAGAGATAAGAGCTGTGGGTAGACAAACTAAATCTCAGCAAACGCCTAGATTGCCGATAAGGACAAGGACACACTGATTATGGCAGCACAGTAGTACACATGAGTAACAAACGAAATGAATAGAGCTATGAATGCTACGAGCATTACTGAGTTCTAAAGCTTGTGCTAATGGAATGTGAATAGGGAAGGTATGAAGTTTCTGTACAGGAAGTAGAAACTTGGCAAAATTCAGCAATACAAAAACGCAAATTGGACCCCGTATTTCTTTCTAAATCTCACTCGTTTCACACTATCAGTTTCAGAAAATTACATTTCTACTTTTTAATAACATAAATTTTCTGGACATAACTATATGATGTACCCCGTCACGAGAGCTCTTCTACAGTGCACGACGCAGTATCTGCGTTGCGGAGGGAAGTTTATGAAAAAGGAGGAACGGATCATCAAAAGATATCAAAAAGCAAAAGGAGCTTTGAGATGTGCTGTGACGAAGGTATATATAGTACTCCAGCCAGAGAGATATCTAACTTATGGAGGAGAGCAAGCAAGGAAAGAGCACGAGAGGAATACGAAACTCTGGAGAGAATATTGCGGACAAGGTGGGTGAAAATCTAAAACTCTTCCATATATTCATGAGGGGTAAACCGCTATGTAAAGAGTAGCTACTCAGGCTAAGAGGTTCAGAGGCAAGAGTGGTCAAGGCTGACGTGAGGATATGTGAAGAACAGAATAGCAGGTTCAAAAGTGTTTCACAATGGAAGGCACTTTAGCTTTAATACCAATAACATGGAATGGGGAGGGGGTCTTATAGAGCACTCGGGGATCGAAGAAAGACATTAACCGAATGCTAGAAAATCTTCATCCATACAAAGCCTGATGAATACTTACTTATCTGTTGAAGATGAGCGTTCATACACCTGATAAACCACTTGAAACCAGGATGTCACTGAAGAAAGGCACAGTGCCAAAGACATGGAAAAGGGCAAACGTTATATCTGTCTACAAGAAAGGAAACCAGGAAGAGGCTCTGAACTACAGACCCGTCTCCCTAACGAGCGTAGTCTGTAAGACACGGGAAGATAATCAGTAGCAAATGGATGGCTTCTTGGGGAAGAGACATTCAGTAAGTGAGAGACATGATGAACTCAGAGAAAGCGGTCATGTGATATGAAACCTCTTAGATTTCTACAAGAGAGTGAACTGTGTTTTAAACAGAAAAGAAAGGTGGATCCTTTGTATTTGGATTGTTAAAAGGCATATGATATCTTTACCGTATGGAAGACTAGTTAAAAGCTGGATCACTACTAGGCAGGAAGAAGGGGTGGCACGACTTCGACTGCAAGATTCTCTTAGTGGAAGTGGGAAACGGACGTGTATGCCAGTGAAGCTTTCTGAAAATGGGCTGAGGTCACCAATGGTGCCGATCGCAGGGTTCTGTTTTGGCACGGTTACTCTTCATGATCAATGTGAATTACTCGCCCAAAGATATGGGCTCCTCCCTCAATATGTTGGCAGATGATGCAAAGGCTATGAACGAAGTGGAAAAGAAAGCAGGATTGGATCAACTTAAAGGAGGACCTAGACAGAATTCAAAATTGGTCTGGTACATGACTGATGAAATTCGACCTGATTAAATGTTGAGATAATGGGATTCGGTGAGTGAAGGCATCAATATGATATAGTGTGAAGCAGGAAATAAGCTTCAGGAATCTGTGTGTGAGAGGGACTTGGGAGTCGACCTAGTCTCTGTCACTAGGTTCCCCCATGAGAACAGTGAACATATTATTGACTAGCAAGTATTAGAATATCTTTCCAGTATATGAATAAAAAGAAAACATTAAACAAGCTTTTCACATCTTACGTAAGGCTAAAACTAGAATACGTTTGTAAAGTTTCCTCTGCAATAAAATAAGCAGAAAACGCTATTCCAGAAAGTCCGGGGAAGGGCGACAAAGGATGTTCCCAGAATTAAGACAGTTGATATACAGGAAATGGCCAGAAGCCTTAAAGTTGCCTACCATGGAAAAGGGAGGAGTGAGGGGGCGATTTCCAGCATCCATAAGTTTTTAAACCAGTTTGATGCCGTAGAGTGTGAACAATTCATCGAAAAATGTACTTATGAAACTAAGGATAAGACGCGTTTCATAAGATGTAAACAATGCACTTTCATGGAACGAGAGTGTTAAACGAACAATACAAACTGGACGACAATGTGATAATTAAGGATGGTATATAAAAATTCTAAAAAACTACACGATGAGGTGAGGGGAGGTGAGGCTGTCTAAGTGTAAAATTCCCTCCCCGTAAACACACACACACACGCACACACACACACACACACACACACACACACACACACACACACACACACATATAAACCTCTGTTTTACAACAGTAACCGTTACGGGTCACCAATCTAAAGGAACCGTGTTCGAATCCCGTACAGGACAACCTGCTCACAGTTATCCCAGCTGTTCATCATCCCCTTCAGGGCCGGTAAATGAATGGGTACCTGACCTCAGCTATGGAGTGTATTTATGTGTGAGGACATAATCCTATAGGACATATGAAAGCTTACGAGATGGGGGAAACATTTGTGTCAAAAATTCACCTCGTAACGCTCACTGGTAATTATACATAGACATAGGCCTATACACACATTCTGTATTGGTGTTCGCTCACACACCCCAAGTCTAACTCGGACGCAGGCAGCTTTATCATATGAACGAAAACTATTACGAATGAAGGTGCAATGTCTATCTAAGGAACGAACTGTATCCAAGGGTTATATGTTATGTGGATGAAGCCAGACGATGATATAACAGTACGAGAATCTTTGTTATAGTCCATGAAATATAAAACTACCTTACACACTCTTAAAGCTTATAGGAAGTCAACTAAAATCCCAATGTCAATGAGAGAGGGAGATCATGAGCTGCCACCAGTTAGAAAGAAAAAAAAAGAATCCCAGATATGAAAGCAAATCTACGTCCACAAGAGCATATACAGTACACAGGACACTCATTGCCATGACTCTCTGTGTTTGAGAAATGCCATATATATATATATAAATATCATCACTAAACCTTTGGGTGCTAAAAGTTTACCATTGTCTGTCATATACGACAGCAGCGGTCATTAGCGAAAAGAAACATCTAAGCTCAGGTATGGGAGTCCTGGAGAACATCGACTGAACAAGGAGCAACAGAGATGCTCATAGTGTGATGGGAAATTGTTCACGGCAAGTCACCCAATGCATCAGTCACACAGAGATGGAGATAGAAGGATCAGCCGTGCACAAGCAAAACAGAGGAAAGCATATAAAACAAGTGAATGAGTACATCACAACATACAGAAGCGAAAAATTAGGAAAATGCCTTTTTCAATGAACCGATGCGAAGGAATAAGACAGCAATCCCAGACAGAGGGTGATATTTTTAAAGCATGGAGCGTTTATGGACAGTTTGCATGAATAAAGGGAAGACAGCGTGAAATATATAACATGATAAATCTAAGATCGGAAAGTTTATGGGCATTGTGTGTACCCGAGGCTGTTTGTGAAGCAAACAGCCTCATGTATGACACTTTAAATGGCAAAACATTTATATATA
>JAUUDZ010432955.1:0-13576 GCA_032361705.1 Panulirus versicolor
TGCTGGCCTTCATCCATTCCCAACACCACTCACACCACAGGACAAATGCATGAAGGAAAAGAAAAAAGATAACATATACATTCTCTTCTTCCCCACATCCGATCGCTGCCCCCTGCGTCAGCGAGGTAGCGCCAGGGAACAGACGAAGAAAGGCCACATGAGATTTCAGAACACAGGGCTAAAAACTTTCGCTGACAAAAAGAAAGTATTGAGTGGTAGAGAGATGTCTTAATTTTGCCACTTTCGTCTCCACCATCTGCACCTCCACTACGGTTGCACAAAATATCAAAAGGACTTTAAGTACTTTGCAGCATGATAACATTATAATAACTAACTTACATTTCTCTTTGGTCTCCTATACCCGTGTTTATATCATTCTAACTTTTCATGATGTAAAAATTACTGTAGATCATAAGGAACGTCTTGTTCCTCCGATGAGATAAATCGTCTTTATAGTTTTTGAAATTTCGTGGGAACTAACTTGGCGCCATCCTCATGGATTAGCAGCCAAATTTACCTAATGAAAAGAGAACTAGTGGAACACTGACACTACCATCCAACTGTACATTACGACCAGGAGTGTCCCACTACCGTCCTACAGGTTCTCTAACTTTGTGGATGTTGAAGGAAATCACTTGGTGCTGGTCTTGGTACCTGGAGTGAAGTCAGGCTTAAGAAACAGTCTAGTACTTAGATACTCTCAGATGGTTTACTTATCATTTATATACATCCCCACGGGATTATCTTGTTTCTGTTATATACATCCATACTGAATTATGTTTTTTCTGTAACATCGTTATCATGGCATTTCATATACATATCAAAGGAATACAAAGGAACATCGAGTGTATCAATACAGTCAACCAGATTTAATGTTTACAGTGAAACCTGCCAGTTTGACCGCTTGCTTTCTCAGACCACCTACATAATGCGACCAACTCACAGTCACAGTCCCTTCACGCGAAGTCTGACCACAAATTTGGGTCCTTATCTCCACTTACAGCACTGTGGAATCTGATCCTCTCAAAATGTCTGAGATGCTGACCAGCACCAACCTGGTGGGCCATGGCGACATGGAGGGAGGAAATGATGACATCGAAGTCCGTGGTGGAGTGATCCCAGCTGATCCTGGTAACAGGTCATAACCAGGGGAGGGGGAGGCTGGAGTGTCCCAGCTGACCTGTGGAAGTGTTAACGGCTTCATGTTAGGTTAGGTTAGTGGAGGTTAGGTTAGGTTAGTGGAGGTTATTGTGATATTGGGACGATGGGTTAATGAAGGTCAAGCGACGTTGGATGGTTGGATGTGCACCAGTACGGTCCAGGTAAGGCCAGTCTGCTCCCCGTGACAGTGAGGTCAGTCCTTGTTCAGGTTACTCCACTGTGGTGGGATCAGCTCCAACTCAGGAAATACCACTGCGATTAGGTCAGACCCACTAAGATTAAGCCATAGTGGTGAGGTCGGCTTTGCGGGTGACTTTTTCTTCTATAGAATATTTTCTATTTTACATAAGTTTTGAAAGTAGACTAAGTGATACACAGAACCATCTCACGCCCTGCATGCTGGTCTTACGTTCTGTCTCATCCAAACTGAACTACCGGACCAGTCCTGCCATCTTCTCCTTACATGCACCATACACCTACTCTAACCTCACTTATTTTCTTCACATATGTTCCCTTGCCACTTCCTATCTGCAGACTCGTTTCTAAATACAATCATGAAAGAGTCCACCAAACCTATGGCCCCCTAGTCCCTAGCATCATGGGGTGCTAAGAATCTCCGGGTTCCCGCCTGACTCTACTGCCAACGGGAGGGAAGGCTCGGACAGTAGTAGTACTACCGGCCCCTCTCATGACCTTTCCCTCTCTGATAGACCTGCCTCTTTTTCTATTCACTATACCAACATTCGTGGTCTCTATAGTAACCTCTCCTCAGTAACCTCTCCTGCACCATCTGTCTAGTACCTCTCTTGATATCTTGCTTCTCTCTGAGACTCTGTTATCTAATAATGGTCTCACTAAAACCTTTTTCATATCCATCTGTAATCAAAAGTGATTATCTGTGCTTATTCCAACATCAGCAAACCTATTGCACGCCTCAAGGACCTTGAGTCCCTAAACCTGATGTTGTGTGGCTCAAGGTCTATCTTCCTACTACCACACATTTCCTCTGTTTCGCCGATTGCTCTCCTAATTCTAGTAAATTTATATCCTACTTCGACTATCTAAACGTATGCCATGAGACAGCGACCTCATCTCACCCGCAAGCTGAGAACACTTTACTTCGAAGATTTCAACGTTCACCATAAGGAATGGTTGATTTACTCCCATACGGATGGTGAAGGTATTGGATCCCTCACTTTCTCCATTTTCAATGATCTTGGGCAAATTATCTCCCACCCCGCCCACATTCCTGACCGCTGTGACCATTCTCATATTATTTTGGGTTTGTTTTCCACCTCTAATCCGTCGTGCTGTAAGTACACAATCTCGCCCCCAGTTGGTTCATCTGATCACTCACTCCTAAATGTATCTATTCTAACGGCACCTTCCCTCCAGCAGCCCCTTCTAAGCGTAAGTATTAGCACCTCAACAAAGCTGACTGGAGTAATGTACCTAACTTCTTTTCTGTGATCATGGCAAATACGTTATTCATGAGGCAAAGGATTCCTTTATTCAAAGGATATGCGATAACCTCTCCTTGTCAACCACTGATAGGTCTTTCTGGTCTTTAGCTAAGGACATCTCTAACAATTTCTGTCGCTCTACTTTTCCTTCACTTTTCTGTTCTGATGGTACTATTGCTATCTCTCCCGTAGCAACTCTCTTTGGTTCCCCGTTTCTCTTCTAACTCTACCTTGGATGACTCTAACATTCCTTCACCCAGTGATGCTCCTCTCACTTATCCTATGCCCCTTACCGTAATCTCTTTTCGAACTGTGCGAAAAGTGCTTCTTTCTCTGGACACAAGCAAGGCTTATAGTTTTGATGGCATCCATCCTCGTGTACTGAAAGAGTGTGCCTCTGAACTTGCTCGTCTGTTCCGTTTCTGTTTGATAACCAAATCTTTCCCTCCTTCTCGGAAGCATTCATTGGTACATCCCATCCCTGAGACGGATGACCGATCTAACCCCTTTAACTATCATCCTGTTGCTTTGTCATTTACCATTTCCAGAGTCTTTGAATCCCTCCTCAACTCCTATATCCTCAGACATCTTGAACCTCACAGTCATCTTTCTATTCACTGGTATGGCTTCCGTAAGGCGAGATCTATCGATGATATTCTTTCTTCCGTTGATGATGTCTTGTCATTATCCCTGAAAGATTTTGGAGTGTCCTATGTAGACACCTTTGATATTTGATATATCCAGAGTTTTTGAAAGGGTGTGGCATCTAGGTCTCATCTTTAAGCTCCCCCTCATTTTAGCTTCCCTCCATCACTTTGCTCCCTCATATCTAGCTTCCTCTCTAGCCGATCTATCTCCGTGGTTGTTAATGAATCAGCCCACCTCATTTTTCCATAAAAACTGTGTCCTTCAAGTTTCTGTCTTGTCTCTTACACTGTTCTTCTTTATTATCTATTTTCTTCCACAAATAACTATATTCACTCTTACGCTGACTACTCAATTGCATTTCTCCTCATCCTTCAATTCTGCTCCTTCTCTTATTCGATCTGTATCTCGTCTCGACACAGCTTCCTCGCTAAACTCAGACTTGGACTAGATATCTTAGTGGGGTAGATTAACTCAGGTTAAGTTTAATGCCTCCAAGTCCTAGTTTCTGTTCATCTCTCTATCCAAAGTTCCTCACAACTCTCGTCTCTCCTTTGACGGTTCTGTAATTCCACCTCTTGACTCGAACATAATTGGTATTACTGTAACATCCAGTCTTTTTTTGGAAATTCCACATTACTGAAGTAGCTAGGTCTGCCTCTAAGAAATTATGAGTCCTGTTTATATGTCGAATCTTCTTTTCTTCATTTGCTGTTTATACAAAAGATTGATTCGTCCTTGTATGTAACACTGCTCTCACATCTGGGGTGGTTCTAGCTCTGCATCCTTACTAGACAGAATTGAGTCGAAGGCGGTCCGACCTATAAACTCTCTCAGGCTTACTTCAAAAATTGACCCTCTTACCTTACGTCGCAATGCTGGTTCACTTTCCTTCTTCTGTAGGTATTACTTTGGTTTTTGCTTCCGAGAGCTGGCTGCTTGTGTACCCCCATCTCTAGCTAGACAATTCAATACTCGGCAAGCTGCCGCATTACATGATGACTGTTTGACAGACAACTGAAGGTTGGGCCGTTTTCATAAACGTTTCTTTACCTACACGTCGAAGCTTTGAAACACTACCCTCACATGTCTTTAACCACAACAATGACCTGTCACATTTTAAAAGACAGATTTTTTACTTTCTCCAAAATTGTAGATATCTTCCCTTGTCTCTTCTTTTTCTCTTTCATTAACCTCTCTATATTTCAATTAGGGTCCGTCCTGTAAGTGGACTTTTGTCCGTGACTGGAGCTTCAACGTGAAAAGGGGAAAACAAAGCCGACAGTAATTCTAATCTTTAGGTTAGGAATATCAACCTGAGCAGATTCAGGTAGGGGTTTGTAAAGGTCAACACCCGCTCAGGTTGCGCCACAGTGGTGGGGTCAGCATCCACTTAGGTTATACCATTCTGGTGAGGTCAGCACCCACTCAGGTTATATACCACTGTGATGAGGTCAGCACCCACTCAGGTTATACCACTGTGGTGAGGTTAGCACCCACTCAGGTTATACCACTGTGGTGAGGTCAGCACCCACTCAGGTTATACCACTGTAATGAGGTCAGCACCCACTCAGGTTATACCACTGTGGTGAGGTCAGCAGCCACTCAGGTTATGCCTCTGTACTGAGGTTGTGACGTCGTTCGACATGATACAGCGTACATCACAAGCTGCGCAGATGACATTGCTGTGCCTCACAAGTTATGTCGTGTGACCTTACCTGACCCCAGGGAACACGGGGGTAAAGGAGTTTGGCGATCCACAACCCAGGATTAGACTGACCTCACCAGGGTCACACAGTCCATCAGAGCCAGCCACCCTTGACCTCACTGACAGAAGCTCCGCCTCCTTCGGGTCTCTGCCAATCAAGAACTTCTGCTGTTCATCAAGGACCATCCTTCGCTTCCCTGTGGCCACCAAGCAAGCAGTCGACTTGCCCTAGACAACAGGCGTACAACTCTACCACTCTGGTGCTTGAAGTCTTGGACCAGTGACTCAAGGATGCCTAGGGTCACCTTCTCCATTGGTAGCAGTCCACCATGTGGCTCCTGATGTATCATCTTGCCCGGCAGGTGTGTTCCGTGTCTCGTCCACGACGCCTACCTTCAGGAGAACTCACGTGGGACATCGCTACCGCTCGTCGCAAGAAGCATTCGGAACTACGGAACCTACGGCCACGCCCGTGGTGCTCCTGCAGCGCTGGCACAAACGGTAGCCGCCATTTTCTCAAGACTGCGGTAAGAGCCACAGACGAATCTATCCTCAAGTAGCTTGTTAGATCGGGAGTGTGGAAGCCCTTGGTGATTTTCAGTATCTATATTGGATCATCACCTCTTAACCTTCTCTTTTATATGCTAGATAAATGAAGGTGGTTTAGTCGGCTCTCATAGGATTTGTTTCTCAGTCCAGGAATGATCTTGGGCACTCGCCTCTGGTAGTGTCTCCTGATTCGTCTGTGTCTTTCGTCAGGCAGAGTGACCAAGACTAAGCACAGTGTTCTAGATGGTACGTACCACCCAGGGGTTAAGCATATCAGGATCTGTTGCTTTTTTGACTTTCATTCCATTTAGTGCGGATGGTGTACCTTAATCTTTAATGTCAACATTTTGCATAATGTTTCCTCGTTTAACAATGGAACTGAAATCGAGACATGTGTTGTCTCTAATTGTAAATACAGACAAGATAAAATATTTTGAAATCCTGAATGAATTTGGCGACTCGAGAGTGAATGCCTTTGACGTACCCAATTTAAGATCAACACGTCGGAAAAGGCATTGAGGTACTTATGTCGATGAATAGAATAACCTGACCGACGACACTGAACGTTTGTTGATCATGTGTAGAAATGTAAGGATGTTGTGTGATGGTAAGGAGAGTTCAGAAGCTGGGACCTCGCGAGTAAGGAAATTAGCTAGTGGTGACCTTGTCAAAGTTAAGTCGTCAAATCAAGTTAAGGACTTACTTAAGCTGAGAAAGTTTCATTCATATGATGTTGTGGCTTCCATTCCTGTGACCATGAAATCATGCAGAGGAGTAATCTTCTGCAATGATGTCATGAACATGAGCGAGGACGACATTGTGAGAGAACTTGCAGACGAAGAAGTGATCGCTGCTCGATTTATCACCAGCTTTATTTGACAACGGCGAGTCGACGTTGAGCCCCATTATCATTCTAACATGCGGAAAGTCCAGACTGCCGAAAGATATTGTCATAGAATATGTTAAGGTCTTTGTAAGACCTTACATACCAAACCCTTTGCGATGTTTCAAATGCCAAAAGTATGGCCACAGTGAAAAGTCTTTTCCCCTTTGATCTCGTTGTGGAAAGTGCACCTGTAATTACTACGTTGCTGACACCTGCAAGGCCAGAGTAGTGCTTCGCGTTAACTGTGGGGGCAACCACCCAAGCTCGTACTGAGAATGTCCTGGGGACAAGTTTGAGAAGGAAGTCTAAGCAGTTAAGGCAAAGGAGAACATTTCATATGGTGAAGCAAGGAAGGAAGAGGGTGAAGGAGACTCACGAGACTCCCAAACCCAGGGAGTCCTATGCTATGGCATTGAAAAGTAAGCCGGTTATAGTCACAATTGCCACGTAAACCGCTGAGCCACGACCCGCGACTCCACACAAATCCTTAACGAATCACACTGACACTGACACAGACTTTGACGGTACTCTCGACAGACTCGTACTCCAAAGCCAACAGCTCTGTTGGCCCCCCTAAAGGTGAAAGAGAACAAGACGAAATTTACAAAGCTTTAAAAAGAAACTACGTCCCACGTCGTCGTTTCTGTGATTTCAGTAATGAGGGCTACCTCGACTGTCTTCCTCAGAGGAATCAGAGGATGATGATCCCGTCTCCACCATCAGGAGTCGATCCCGTTCGTTCCCCCCTTTGGACTCGCCCAAGTCCAAGAAGAGGGCTCACAGGGCTGGCCTGCTAAATAAATCGAAACCAACACGTTATCATTCAGTGGAATTGTGTCTTAGGAATAAGCAAGCACGTGTCACTGTTGCTTGCAATGTATAGTCCATCCGTTATTTGTCTACAAGAGGTCAATCTGGATAGCACAGTAGAAGATTGTACTGTTTTAGATAACTATCATCCGTATAGAAGAGATGAAGATCATGGGGTAGCCATCTATGTACATCAAAGTATGCCCCATACAGGAGTGACTTTGAATTCTACTCTATAAGCCGTCGCATGTAGAGTAAGATTGAACAACACGTACCTGGCCATTTGTTCAACATACTGTCCCGTTCCCAATGCACTTGATGATGAGTTCACCTCACTTTTTAGTCAGTTACTCGACAAAAAATTAATCATGATCAGTGGGGAAGTATACGGTTTGACTCTCGTGGGAAACAGATGGTAAATTATCAGTTCTAATCTCGCTCTTCTAAACGATTGGTAGTGGAACTCGTGTAGATGATTGGACAGGAAGCATCTCAGCCATGTACTTATCTCTGTCATCCCCCGGATATACTTAATGACATTTCAAACACTTATGAAAATATAATTTGATTGGAGTTTTCTTAGATTTGGAAAAAGCCTTTGACATGACATGGCGAAAATCTTAAGCAAACTTTACGCTATTGGCTTAAGAGATTCTTTACCTATTTCTATTAAAAAAAATTTCAGAAACAACATTTGCTGTCAAGGTCGCTGCATCTAACGTAATATCGGACACATTTGTCCAAGAGAATGGGATGCTGCAAGGCAGCGTTTTGAGCCTAACATTAGCTAATATTATGATTAATGATATTCTATCACCAGCTTCCGTCCCTCGAAACCATGAATACTCGCTTTATGCTGATGATTGTGTAATATGGCACTCCTCACCTAATGCACAATTTTCGGCTGTACGGCTTCAAGTTACACTTGAGACCGTTCATCGTTAGGCGCTACAGTGGGGATTTAAGTTTTCACCAGCTAAAAGTGTTGCTGTTGTTTTTACTCGTAAAAATAAACTCTCTTGAATTTGCAGCTAAAATTAGACAGCAACCACATTCCCTTCTGCCATAATGTGAGGTTTCTTGGATTAAACTTTGACCGAAGATTGAATTGGAAAAAACTTAGAGATTATTTGATAGTAAATTGTGATAAAAGGTTAATTATTCTCAAGTATCTCTCGTGTTCATATTGGGAAGCCGACGGGAAATCTTTGTTAGACCCTTATTAGAAGTAATCTAGACTATGGCTCTTAGGTGCATGCTTCGGCAAGCGATTGTACCCTGAAGAGGTTGGATGCGTTGCAGAATAAATGCCTGCGAATGTGTCTTGGAGCCCTGTCATGGACCAGAGTTCCGCTAGTGGAAGTTGAGGCAAATGCGTCGACGAGATGAATTAACGTTAAAGTGGTGTATTTTGATGGCCAGGAGAAGAAACACTACCACCTGCCGCCTCGCACAACAATACGAACAGTTTGTCGATAGAGGCGTCAGGCCCACGGCGCTCAGAATACATTTCCTGAGTGAGAATTCCGGTCTAAAGGTGTAAGAAGTGGACGCGCTGGTTAGAAATAAACTACCTCCTTGGGAGGGGGTCCAGAATAAAAATCAAGACCAATTGGCTTCCTGTGAGGAAAAGGAACGCGCCGGAGTTTGAGGTACCCTAGCGATTTCGTAATGTCATTACAGATCATTTATCATATGTCCACTTCTACATAAATGGCTCCGAAACATGTGAATGTCTGGGTGCAAATGTGTGGTCGAGCGAATGTTCTCTTAGGTACAGGTTACCAAACCATACATCTGTTTTCTGTGCGTAATTATTTGCCATCGATAAGGCCATAAATTACATTATTAATTCATTTGATATTAGGTTAGTAATTTTTACCATTCGTTTTCAGCTCTTATAGTTATAGGCTGTGGTTACACTGAGTCAAATGAAATTCAGGGCAACATTATTAATAAATCAAACTCATGTAACTAAGATATCATCTTGACATGGGTGTCTGGTCAGTGCTACATTGACGGCAATGAACAGAGTCAGTAGACCAGCCTGACCATCACAAGAAAATACAAGCCACAAATAGCAGACTGGACGACCTCATACAAGAGGAACAGAAGGGAGGAAGTTGCGCTAGCCCGTCTACGTCTCAACTCTACATACAACACCCACCTACAACCTTACATCACATACAGCACCCACCTACAACCTTACATCACATACAGCACCCACCTACAACCTTACATCACATACAGCAACCACCTACAACCTTACATCACCTACAGCAACCACCTACAACCTTACATCACATACAGCAACCACCTACAACTTTACATCACATACAGCACCCACCTACAGCCTTACATCACATACAGCACCCACTTATAATCTTAAATAAGCAGAAATTTCCCTCCTAAATGTGAAGCATGTCAAACAAGCTTATTAACAACAGGCCACCTTCTCATCCAGAGGAAAAAGTACCGGGAAAAGAGGACTATGAACGAAAGACTAGGAAAGTGGCTGCCTGGATGTGTGACGACAACCAAGAAAGGAACGCACAAATGTTTTTTTGGAAACCCCCGAGATGGCTCTGTCGAGGGTCGTCTGACAGCAGATACGCGCCAGAGTCAAATCACTGTTTACAAAAACTTGACAATGGCCGGCCGATGTTAACCATGTGTGATATGCAAGAGGAGGAAAACTAATCATACAGATCGCATTTTTCACAAATTTGCACAGGACAAAGAGAGGTAAGGTGTATTGTTATTATGAAATTGGTGAGATATTCATAGATATAAGAGTAGGGGAGAAATCTACCGTTCTAGTAGTACTACAGTCATTGGAGCCTGTTGTTGGAATGTTGGCTGGGGATTTATCAATAAGAAAATTTTTTGTGCTTGTGTCTGAAACTGACATTGACTTTCATTCTGTCATGTAAGAATTATCATACATATGTAACATATTATATAGTGTCAACATTACTGATGATAACAGTTGTATGAAATGGTAAGATGCACTGAAAACTGTGACAGCCATCAAAAAAAAGGCCTCAGATGATTTACAGAGATATTTCAGAGTTTGCAGCCATCACTGTTCCAAGAGGAACTACATTAATAATTCCAGGCTTTGTCATGCTGTTTGCTCAGATCAAAATTAGAAGGTAATTCAGATAGCTTTTGTTTCATGAGTTGATTTTCTCCAAATACCCTCTCTTGGAATGTATTTGTCATATATGTTTTGGTATACAGTTTATTTCTGTACATCTATAACGAAATCTATGCCAGTAAAGCATATGGTCATCACAAAAGTTTCATGTCTTACTCACGTTGTCAGATCCTGGCTGGCACTGGCAGTACTGACTATCATGAGGATCATGATACATCTTTCAATACCATAACAAACATTTTTGACAATGAAAAAATATTTGGTAATTGTATGTTTTACTGATTGTTCTGTATATAACATTGTGCTGTATAAAACATTGTTCTGTATAGAACATTGCACTGCATATAACATTGTTCTGGATATAACATTGCTTATCTACATAGTCTGCATTATATTTTCTTAATGAACTGCATGATAGAAAGAGTTATTGCATTGGTGTTTATTCAAGCTTTACCATTTCTTAATGTTGCAATGTTGCTGGTTTCCAGGATTTTTGTAAATGTATGGCTTGTGTGAGTGAGTACCAGGAAGGAGTGCAAATGACGTAATGGGAGTGGGGGATGAATGGGATGTATTTAGGGAAGTAGTGATGGCTTGGGCAAAAGTCGCTTGTGGCATGAGATAGGTGGGAGGTGGGCAGATTAGAAAACATAGTGAGTGGTGGGATGAAGAAGTAAGATTGTTAGTGAAAGAGAAGGGAGAGGCATTGGGATTATTTTTGCAGGAAAGTAGTGCAAATGACTGGGAGATGTATAAAAGAAAGGTGCAAGAAGTGAAAAGAGGGCAATTGAGAGTTGTAGTGAGAGAGTATCATTAAATTTTAGGGAGAATAAAAAGATGTTTTGGAAGGAGGTAAATAAAATCCATAAGACAAGAGAACAAATGGGAACATCAGTGAAGGGGGCAAATGGGGAGGTAATAACAAGTAGTGATAAAATGAGGAGATTGAGTGAGTATTTTGAAGGTTTGTTGAATGTGTTTGATGTAGGGTGTGTTGGTCTGGGTGGTGTGCCAAGTGAGAGGGTCAGGGAGAATGGTTTGGTAAACAGAGAAGAGGTAGTGAAAGCTTTGTAGAAGATGAAAGCCAGCAAGGTGGCAGGTTTTCATGGTATTGCAGTGGACTTTATTAAAAAGGGAGTGACTGTGTTATTGATTGGTTGGTAAGGTTATTCATTGTATGTATGGATCATGGTGAAGTGCTTGAGGATTGGCAAAATGCATGCATAGTGCCATTGTACAAAGGCATAGGGGATAAAGGTGAGTGTTCTGATTACAGAGGCATAAGTATATTGGGTATTCCTAGGAAATTATATGGAAGGGTATTGATTGAGAGGGTAAAGGCATGTACTGAACATCAGATTGGGGAAGAGCAGTGTGGTTTTAGAAGTGGTATCGGATGTATGGATCAAGTGTTTGCTTTAAAGAATGTGTGGGAGAAATACTTAGAAAAGCAGATGAATTTGTATGTAGCATTTATGGATCTGGAGAAGGCATATGATAGTTCATAGAGATGCTTGTGGAAGGTTTTAAGAGAATATGGTGTGGGAAGTAAGTTGCTAGAAGCAGTGGAAAGTTTTTACCAAGGATGTAAGGCATGTGTACAAGTAGGAAGGGAGGAAAGTGATTTGTTTCCAGTGAATGTCAGTTTTCGGCAGGGGTGCGTGATGTCTCCATGGTTGTTTAATTGTTTATGGATGAAGGGGTTAGGGAAGTGAATGCATCAGTTTTGGAGAGAGGGGCAAGTATGCAGCCTATTGTGGATGACAGGGCTTGGGAAGTGTCAATTGTTATTCGCTGATGATACAGCACTGGTAGCTGATTCGGATGAGAAACTGCATAAGTTGGAGACTGAGTATGGTAAAGTGTGTGAAAGGAGAAAGTTGAGAGTAAATGTGAATAAGAGCAAGGTTATTAAGTTTAGCAGGGCTGTGGGTCAAGTTGATTGGGAGGTTAGTTTGAATGGAGAAAAACTGGAGGAAGTGAAGTGTTTTGAAGACCTGGGAGTGGACTTAGCAGCAGATGGAACCACGGAAGTGGAAGTGAGTCATGGGGTGGGGGAGGGGCAAAGGTTCTGGGAGCGGTGAAAAATGTGTGGAAGGCAAGAACATTATCTCAGAGAGCAAAATTGGATATGTTTGAAGGAACAGTGGTTCCAGCAATGTTATATGGTTGCGAGGCATGGACTATAGATAGGGCTGTGCAGAGGAGGGTGGATGTGTTGGAAATGAAATGTTTGAGGACAATATGTGGCAGGAGGTGGTTTGATCAAGTAAGTAATGAAAGGGTAAGAGAGATGTGTGGTAATAAAAAGAGTGTGCTCGAGAGAGCAGAAGAGGGTGTATTGAAATGTTTTGGTCACATGGAGAGAATGAGTGAGGAAAGGTTGACAAAGAAGATATATGTGTCAGAAGTGGAGGGAATGAGAAGTGGGAGACCAAATTGGAGGTGGAAGGATGGAGTGAAAAAGATGTTGAGTGATCGGGGCCTGAACATACAGGAGGGTGAAAGACATGCAAGGAATAAAATGAATTGGAATGATGTGGTATACCGGGGTCGACATGCTGTCACTGGATTGAACCAGGGCATGTGAAGTGTCTAGGGTAAACCATGGAAAATTTTGTGGGGCCTGGATGTGGAAAGGGAGCTGTTCTTTCGGTGCATTACACATGACAGCTATAGACTGAGTGTGAATGAATGTGGCCTTTATTGTCTTTTCCTAGCGCTACCCTATGGGGGGAATGTTATTTCATGTGTTATGGGTGGTGACAGGAATGGATGAAGGCAGCAAGTGTGGATGTGTACATGTGTGTATATATATATATATATATATGTGTATGTCTGTGTGTGTATATGTATGTATACATTGAAATGTATAGGTATGTATATGTGCATGTGTGGGCTTTTATTTATATACATGTGTATGTGAGTGGGTTGGGCCATTCTTTCGTCTGTTTCCTTGCACTACCTCGCTAATGCAGGAGACAGCGGCTAAGTATAATAAAGGAAAAAATAATGTATATGTATGTATATGTTGAAATGTATATGTATATGTGTGTGTGTGGGCGTTTATATATGTATATGTTTATATGAGGGGTTGTGCCATTTTTTTTTCTGTTTCCTTGCACTACCTTCCTGGAGCAGGAAACAGTGATGAAGTATAGTAAATGAAATATAAATATGTATATGTATTTGTT
>JAUUDZ010432966.1:0-13575 GCA_032361705.1 Panulirus versicolor
AAAAAAGGCTTGTGTGAAAAGACATCCAGAGGTATTAAGTGTACAATGGTGAGAATAAAGAATGGGGGGTATTTAGAGAAGCAATGCCGACATACGAGAGAAATGAGAGTTGCGTAGGGTGAGAAGTGGATGTATGAGAAAGGCTAACGAGTGGCGAGATGAGGAAGATTAAGTTGCTAATGAGAAAAAAGGATGTATGGGCATTATTTGCAGAAAAGTGCATATGATTATGAAAATCTACACGAGGGAAACCAAAATGAAAGGCATCGAGGCCTGAATATTCACCCCTCAGAGAAATTAGGCCCCTGTACCCGAAAATTCTCCTCTATTCATTCTTCCGTCTCCTTTGTCTCCCCTTCACCCTCTTCTTGCATGCAGATTCTCAAGTCTTTATTCACTCGCCCTCTCCATATTCCCGAACTATTTCAGCATATGCTGTACATATGTCAGACTGTGCTTACTATTACACATATCAACATTATTAGTCTGCACACAGGCCCCCTTCAGTACCTCACTTTGTCATCTGGGGTATCAAACATGTCCATCCTCTTCCTTTCTTTGGTAGCCCATGTCAGGTAATTATTTGCTGAACATCCCACGGAGGATACGAACAGCTGGGTCAGGTTTAAGCCGACTGTCCTGTCCTGCTTGATTAAGCCGAGGACCTTAACTGAACTAACAATTTCACTTACAACAACCAAAATGCAAAAAATATTATCAACTCCTCCTCCTCTGAATTCTCTTGGTATATATAAAAAAAAAAACATACCAAAGATTCAGTAGCAAGATCACTAAACACAACCAACTCTACAAAAAGACTTGTACCAATTATAGAAGGTCACTCTCATTAAGTGGAATACTTACTGGCTTTATCCCATTTGACAGAAGACCGATTTCCCATGCTGCCCTGGACACATACTGTTGACTGCCAGTTCATCTCTGCTTTTTCTCACCTTCTCTATTTCAGTTTCATTAATGGCCTTTATATCTTAACTTTCCTCTTTTCATACATGTCTGACATTTTGTGTGTTAGCTAGGTAGTGCCAGGAACAGAGAAGGAAATGGCTCAATTTCTCCACATCCACTCTATAGCTTTCAGGTATAACGCATAGAACCCATAGACCAGTCCGAAAGCAGGTCCCAAAGACCTTTCCATGGTTTCTGGACCCCTTCCCATTGCTTTGCGGAAAGTGTTACACATATACGGTATTGGAGGAAAGCTTTTAAAAGCAATTCAGAGTTTTTATCAAGAAAATAAGGCTTCTGTACAGGTAGGTATAGATGAGGGCGAGTGGTACCTGGAAAAGGTGGGTCTGCAGCAAGCATGTGTGATGTCACCATGGCTCTTTAATTCACTTATGGATGGGGGTTATGATGGCGGAAAATGCAAGGGTCTTAGAGAGAGGGGGAGTTATGCAATCTGTAGGGGGTGAAGGGGCCAGAGAAGTAAGTCAGTTGCTTGCTATTGACATGACAGACTCAAGCAAGAAACTGCAAGAATTATCTGGGTTTGGGAGTGTGTGTAAAAGAAGTAATTTAGGATAAATGTGAATAAGTAAGAACATTAGGATTAGAAGTGTAGAGAGACAGGTTAGTTGGGGGTGCAAGTCTGAATGGAAAAAACCTGGAGGAAGAGGGGTGTCTTAGATGCCTGGGAGTGGAAGTGGTTTTGAAACAAACCATGGAAACTGTGAGTCATATATTCGGTGAGAGGGTGAAGGTTATGGGAGCAGTGAGGAATTTGTGGAAAGAAAGGTTGCTATCTGGGAGGATGAAAACTGGCATGTTTGAAGGCAAAGTAGTCCCAGTGATGTACAGATGCAAGGCATGGCCTATAAATGAGAGTGTGCAGAGGAGGGTACACACATTGGAAATGAAATGTTTGTGGACAATATGTGGTAAGGAGGGCTGATCAAGTCAATAATGATAGAGTAAGAAAGAGATGTGGTAATCGGAAAAGTAAGGTTGCAAGAGCCGAACAGGGTGTCCTGAAACTATCTGGACATACACAGAGAATGAGCAAGGACAGGTTGACAAAGAGGTGGGTTTAAGGAGAGACGAAATTGAGATGTACGGATGGAGTGAAAAAGATCTTGAATGCTTGGGTTGGGGCCTGAACATGCAGAGTGAAAGGTGTTCACAAAATATAGTGGACTGGAGCAATGTGGTACACACAGAGAGACATGCCATCAATAGACTGAAACAGGGCCTTTGAAGAAATCAGGCCAAACCAGAGGTCTTTGGTGCCTGGTTGTGGATAGGGGGCTGTGATTTTGGTGTATTACACATTACAGCTAGAGCACTGATGCAAGCAAATATGGCATTCCCTGTTTGTTCATGGTGCTATCTTGTGAATGAGGGAAATGGTGAGAAAGTACAATACAAAAAAAAGTTATTAAAGCAAAGTTGCTTTTGGTTGTTTTCACCCAGTCCCTACAAAGTTTGGTCTCAAACTTTCTTGGAAAGTATTCAAGTAAAACCTATTTCTTAGAGATTGTGAACATCTCTCTTATCAATGACATTTTTAATTCTTGCATTAAAAGATTTCAAGAACTTTGAATGTAGATGAAATTTCTCTTAGCAGCAAAAACATTTATATGTTAGGCTAAATGGTGAACAATGGTTACAAGATTAAAAGATACCTTGAGCCAAGTTTTTCCTGTCTAACACTAAGCTTGCCAAAATTCTTTGGGGGTAGACCTTCCATCCTGGTTCTACTATAATGTCTGAAATCAATAAATAACATTACTTATCTCCAAGACTCAGCTGCCCTGTACACACACATATACCTTTCAAGCATTTTAATGCAAGATCCAATTAAATAACTGCCCATTCATTTTCATGAACCAATCAGACTGTCCTTTATCATTAACAAATCCAGTGCATACAGTATCTGCTCGTCTCAACAAAATGAACAATTAAGGATAGCTACAAGATAATCAAACATCTATCTATCATGCTTATTCTAAGTTGTATCAAGAGAGAGAGAGAGAGAGAAAGAGTATATTTTAGCTACAAGTGAAACAAAGCTCAAGGGCATAGGGGAAGAATGGTTTGGGAATGTCTTGGGGTAAAGTTAGGGGATAGTGTGAGGGTAAGAGCTTAGGGAAGGGGAAGCATTTCTACCGGAGGAGTTGTGGAAATGTGTGAAAGTGTAAGGAATTGAGCTCCAGACTGATGAAGGTTAAAATGAAGGTGGAATACAAAGAGGTGGGAGATTATTAGTGTTTATGCCAATGACCACAGGAAGTATAATAAAGAGAAGCAAGTATTTTGGAAGTGGAGTGGGTGCATCAGTAGTTTCGGTGTGCAAGATTGGGTATTTATGATGGGTGAATTAAATGCAAAAGTAAATACTGTGGCAAATGAGGGTATAATAGGCAATATGGAATTTTCAGAGATGTGAATGGAAATGGTGAACAGCTAGTGGAGCCATGTGCTGAAAAACGACTAATGATTGACAATACCTGGTTTAAAAAGTGACATACATAATCATACATGAAGTAGGAAAAATGTTAAGCAGGCTTCACTGAATTACATACTAACTGAAGGTGTGCAAATAAGGAATTCTTGGATGTGAATGTGCTAAGAGGGTGACTGTCTAATCATTACCTGCTGGAGGCAGGAATGATGATTTGTAGAAGCTTTTGGAAATATGGAAAAGATATGGGTGAAAAAAAGGTGGTGAAAATGAGTGATCTTGGAAAAGAGGCTTGTGAGAAGAGATAACCCAAGAGACTGAGTGTAGAATGTCAAAAGGTAGGAGTAAATGAAGCTAGGGGAGTGGGTAAGGAATAAGAGTTATTTAGGGAAGGAGTGCAAGAGAAGTGTGTGGTATATGGAAGGTGAAAATAGGTAGTGAATGGTGGGATGAGGAAGTTACTAGAGAGAGAAAGTGTACAGGCATTACTTACACAGGAGTGCCAGTGACAGGTGTACAAGAGAAAGCAGGAGGAGGTCAAGAGGAAGGTGCAGGTAGAATGGAGCTCAAATGGAAGTTATGGTTAATGATATCAGCAAACATCATGAAGAATAAGAAAACTTTTGTAAAGTCAACTGTGAGAAAAACAGGAAAACAAATAGGAGCATTAGTAAATGCAGCAAATGGGTAAGTGGTAACAAGCAAAGATGAGACGGAGCAAGTTACTTAAAGGACTACTGAATTCGATGATAGGAAGGCAGATAAAGGGTTTAGGATGGGGAGGTACGTGAAGTGAGAGAGTCATGGTAAGTGGTGTGGTGAAAGCCTTCCAAAAGATGAAATGCGGAAAAGCAGCTAGAGTGCTAATGCAGTTGAATTTCTTAAGAAAGGAAGTGAATGTTTTGTTGACTGGTTAGCTATGATTTCCAATTTGTGAATGGATAATGGTGATGCGCCTAAGGATCGTATGAATACTTGTACAGTGCCGATATATAAATTCAAGGAGAACCACGGTGAGTGTTCAAATTACAGAGGCATAAGTGTTGAAAGTACCTGTAAGTTGTAAAAAAGGGTGGTGATTGAGAGGGTGGAGGCATGCACAGAGCATCAAAATGGGGTTTAACAATGTGGTTTCAATGGTGGTAAAGGATGAGAGGATCAGGTGTTTACTTTGAAAAATATGAGTGAATTGCTCATAAAAATTGAGGGATCTGTATGTTGCATATATGGATCAAGAGAACTCATATGACAGGGTTGACAGAGATGCTCTGTGGAAGATGCTATGAATATATGGTGTGGGAAGAGAGCTATTAGAAGCAGAGGATTTTTCATAAAGATAGTGAGTGGTACTGAGGTAAAGGTAGGTCTGTAGGAAGGATGTTTGATATCATCATGACTGTCTATTCTGTTAAGGGTTGGTGTTAGTGAAGGAGGTGAATGCAAGGGTCTGGGTGAGAGGTGAAGGTATGCAGCACCTGGGGGTATGGGGCCTGGGAGGCTAGTCAGTTGCTTTTTGCTGATGATACGGTGTTGGTGACAGATTCAAGTCACACACTGAAGAAGCTGGTGTGTGAGTTTGAGAGTGTGTGTGAAAAGAGAAAGTTGAAAATAAATAATAAAAGCAAGATTAAGTTTTGCAGTGAAGAGACTGGATATTTGGTGCATGGGTTTGAAATGAGTAAACTTGGAGGATATGGAGTGTTTTATATATCTGGTAGTAGACATGACAGCAAATAGAGCCATGGGATGTAAGAAGGGAAATAATGAGGCTGAATGCAGGAAAGGTACCTGGAGTGGATGGGATTACAGCTGAAATGCTCAAGTATGGAGGAGAAAGTGCAATTGAGTGGATGAATCTTCTACATAACTTAGCATGGAAAGAGAAGGTTGTGCCCGAGGATTGGGTGAAAGCGATTATTGTTCCTTTATTCAAAGGAAAATGTGCTAAGGATGTATGTAGCAATTATAATGGAACAAGTCTGTAAAGTATACCAGGAAAAAATGTGTGCAAGAATATTAATTGACAGAGTGAAGAATAAGCGGAGAAATTTTTTTTTTTGGGAAAGGTAGGGGATGTGTGGATCAGATTTTTGTAATAAAGATGACGGTAGAAAAAAATTTGGCAGAAGTTTGGTTGTTTGCAGCTTTTATGGATCTGGAGAAGGCATATGACAGAGTCAAGTGGAATGCTTTGTGGGATGTGTTAAGGATATATGGTGAACTGTTGAATGATATAAAAACCTGCAGAGGGGCAATTGCATGTGTAAGAGTGGATGAACAGCTAAGCAAATGTGTTGGGATACATGTAGCTGTGAGGCAGGGCTATGTAATGTTACCATGGCTTTTTAATATATATATATATATATATATATATATATATATGGATGGAGTGATAAGAGAGATGAAAGCAGAGCTAGGGAATGGGGGTATAAAGATGGATTGTGGCAGTGAGGTATGGTGGCTATGACAAGCCTTCTTGTGGATGATACAGTGTGGCTATCTGAGAGAGAAGAGGAGTTGCAGAAGGTTGTAAGTGTGTTTTATGTTATGTTGAAGCATAGTGATTGAAGGTGAATGTGAGTAAAAGTAAAGTAATGGTGTTTGAAAGGAAACAGTGAACATACAGATTTTGCAAAGCCCAATAGAGTGAGAGAAGAAAGTTTACTAAACTGTGTTATAGATATGGGGGAAGAAAGACTGGAAGGGGTGACAGAATTTTAGTATTTAGGAGCTATATTAGGTCAATTATTGATATGGAAGGAGAGGTTAGGGAGAGAGCAGTACAGTCTAACAGAGTCTTTGGGTCTTTTAATAATGTGGGGTGGAAGTGCAAATATGGAAGTGAAAAAAAGGATTCAAGGGATAGCATAGTCCTCCTGACCCAGACCTGTGCAGCCAAATACAATGAAAAAAGAAATGAGGAGGTGTATGACAGATCTGCTATGGCAGGTAATGCAAAGGGAATGAATTATAGAGTAGTTGAGTGGAAAAAATGTAATATTTTGAAGTGGTTTGGGCAAGTGGAAAGAATGCAAGTTGGAGAGTTTACATGGGGAGTGTATAATAGTGTGATCATAGGGGTTGATATAAGAGGAAGACCACATGTAACTTGGGGAAATAGAGTGGAAGAGTACTTGTGGGAGAGAAATAGTGGAAGAGTACATGGGATGGTGTGAAAGACCACCAGTGATATGAGGAAATTGAGTGGAAAAGTACTAGCGGAAGGGAAATGATGGGAGGATGTGGGGATGTTGTGTGCAAGGGAGGCATTTATGGACAGGGATAAGTGGAGACTGTTTTGCCATTGCCACCCCCCTGGTGGGAATTCCCTGAGGAAATGGGCATCAGAGATATATATGCATAGCTAGATATCTATGAAAGGCAATACAGTGAGGGGAAGACAGCCAGCTTTGTAGAGGGTTGTACATAGGGTGGAGGATTTATGAAGGTGTGGGGGGATTGTGTGGATTGCACAGCCTGGAGATTTTGTTGACATGCTCTCCCTTCTGTACAGGCAGTTTGCAGAGGGAATTAGATGTTTGAGTTATAGATATATAGATAAATAAACTAATTTCTGGGAGTGGGGGGCTGGAAATCCCCCCCTCCAGATTTTACTTTTCCAAAAGAAGGAACAGAGAAGGGGGTTAAGTAAGGATTTTCCCTCAAAGACTTGGTTTTCTGTTCTTGATACCTCACTAAAGTGGGAAATGGCAAATATGTATAAAAAAAAAGATAAACTAATTTAGTTAACAGACATTTAAATGAGGAACTATTGAAATCATTATATCAGAACTAAAACAAATAGTGCAGCAGTCCCTTTGTGATACTGGTGCTGGTATGTGACAGTCTTTATTGCTGGAGTGGATGACAGCAGCAGAGGGCAACTATTTCTTATAACTTCACGAACAACACTGCTTTTTTTTTTATGTTCATATTTTTTACCGTTGGGCATTTTATGTCCCTTGTGCTTGTTTGCTCTTCATACTTGTTGCATTTTTTCTAAGATTTTGATTCCTTGCACCTACAAAGAGACACTTGGATTCTTTACAAATTTCAGGACATTCTTCTTATTCACATCTTAATGATTTTGATAGCTCTTTTGTCTTTGGCATTTGTATTGCATTCAAAATAATCTGAATTATTCAAAGTTTACAAGACATTCTTGCAAAAAATGTGGTAAATTGTAAACCTTCTTAAATGTTTATATTTCAGAAGAGCGAAAACTTCGCATAGCTGTCAGCCTAAATAATATTCATACAGTTGAACAGCTGCTGCTGGAAGGTATTAATCCTAAAGTTACTGATGACAAGGATAGGTCTCCCCTGCATATTGCTGCCTCTAAAGGCTACACAGATATTGCACGGTAAGAGTATTCTGTTTTTTTGCTTCATTAATATTTAAAAAAGTGTGGAGTTTGGTATAACTAAACAATATAAGAGTGATGTTCTGCATGCACCACAGTGATATGATCATGTCAAAGGGAAATATAATATTTGTAATATTATTGATTGATTAATTATTCATACAACCCTTGGACCCTTGAACTCCTTCGCATTAAGTTACTTGACAAGATGATATTTCTTTTTGTCTCTTGATGATACAGCCATGCTTATGGTGCCTTCTTCTCATGGTCAACCCTCCTCATACCATAAATCTTCCTCAAGCATTTCATTTCTAACACATCTACCCTCTTCCATTCTCTTGTATTTCGGGCCCAAGGCTGGAGCTGGAAGGATGGAGTGAAAGATATTTTGAGTGGCTAGGACTTGAACATGCTGGAGGATGAAAGGCATGCATAAGGTAGGGTGAATTATAATGATACACTATACAAGGGATGATGTTGTCAGTGGATTGAAGTAGGGCATGTGCAATGGCTTGGGGAAACCATAAAAAGGTGTGTGGGGCCTGGTTGTGGATAGTGGGTTGTGGATTTGGTGTATGAGACATGACAGTTAGATAATAGATATGGGTAAATGTGGCCATTCTTTGTCTGTTCATGGTGCTGCCTCACGAATGCAGGCAGGGAACAGTGGACAAGTCTGAAAAATTATCTAGAGAAAGCATATTGATAGGGTTGATAGGGATGTTTGGTGTAAGGCCTTAAGAATATACAGTGTGGGAGGAAAGCTGCTTGAAGCAGTGAGAATTTTTCATCGAGTGAAAGACATGTGTATGAGTAGGAATAGAGGAGAGTGAATGGTTTCAAGTGAAGGTTGTTCTACAGAAGGGGTGTGTGATGTCACCATGGTTGTTTGTTTTGTATGGATAGGGTGGTGAAGAAGGTAAATGCAAGAGTCTTGGAGAGAGTAGCGAGTGTGTAGTCTGTGGGGAATGAGATGGCCTGGAAGTGGGTCAGTGTGAAGAAATACCTGGAGAGATTGAGTGTAGAATGGCAAAAGGTGAGAGTAAATGAAGTTAGGGATTGAGTGAGGAATGGGAGGTATTTAGGGAAGCAGTGCTGGCGTGTGCAAGAGATGTGTGTGGAATGTGGAAGATGGGACCTGGGCAGATGAGAAAAGGTAGTGAGTGGTGAGATCACAAAAAAAAGTTGCTTGTGAAACAAAAGAAATGCTTATGGGCAGCATTTACAGGAAAGGAGTGCAAATGACAGGGAGATGCACAAGAGAAAGTGGCAGGAGGTCAAGAGGAAGGTGCAAGGGTTCAGAAGAGGACAAATAAGAGTTGTGGTAAGTGAATATTAGTACACTTCAGGGAGAACAGGGAGATACTACTGCCAGTGTTTCAGAAGGTTTAATGGCACTAGCGCAGTAAGGCAGCACTGCAGCTTTTGCTATGTAACCCCATTCTGGTTCAGATCACTGTCTCTTTTTTCCTTGCCTCAGTCATATGTGGGTTGCTGGCATCCAACCCCAATTCTGCTTACTCTTTTGCTTAAATGCAGTACTTGACAGTGCATAACTCACACACATATCTTTTTCTGTTTTTTTTGCTTTCCAATTTGAAATTCATGGTGGTACAACTAAAACAGAACTCTCCAGTGCTAATTCAGAGTGCCACCAACAGTTGAGAGAGGTTGGATGGATCTCAGGGCCCACTTGACCATCATTTTGGGACTGGAATCCACCCTACTTCCATAGCTCCATCTCCTAGAACTGGCTCTTTTTTATTTCTGCAACATTCATGGCCTTAACTCTCACTTTCCATATGTTGAGAACCATCAGATTGCTTCCTCCCCTGATCTTTTACTTCTCTCAGAAATTCAAGTGTCCAAGGCTGCTTCTCTTCTGTACTATCAGATTGAGATCTTCAGAGATCTTCAACTATAATCTTTATCATCATTTCCATTCCAAGGGTGGAGTCACCTATAATCTTTATCATCATTTCCATTTCAAGGGTGGAGTTTGTGCCTGCTGAAATACAGATATTCCTCTTGTTTGCCTCGTGGATCTTGAGCCTCCTAATGTTGATGCTATCTGGTTCAAAATCTTTCTGCCGTCTATTACCTTGCTTTTGCATTTCATTCATTACCCCTTCTCCAGAAAAAATTCCTCCAACTATGTGCACACTTGCTACTGTATGACTGGGGATTTCAGTATACACCATAAGGATTGGTTAGGCTCTAACGGGAACGATCCTTGTGGGTTGAGGCTTTTTCCTTTTCTCACCTTAACAATCTGGAATAATTAATTAAACACTCTACTTGAGTTCCCGACTGTCACAACCCCTCTTCTAACACACATGATCTATTTTTTACCTCAACTCTTCCACTATACTTAGACCATTTCTGCTCCCTTAGGGTTCCTGTGACCACAGTTATTTTCATTAATTCAAATTGGGCAGACCCGTTGTCTATCTCCTTTTGAAATGCCAACTTTGGCATTTCGGGAGAGCTCATTGGCTCTCTCTGTGTTGCTTTTATTTTGATTTTCCCAGGGATTGATACTGCTTCTCTGGTTGGAATGCCTTGTACTGTGCTGAACACATAGCAGATGTTATCTTGGCTGGGATAGAGGCCTACATCCTATCTTCTAAATTTGTTTTCCCTTGATTGTGTTTTGATATTCCTGCTGTGATGTCTGTCACATCAGAGATGGTGTTTACCATACCATGAAACTCCTTCATTTAGAAACCCACTCTGGTTTTGTTTCTGTTTGGAATCATTGCAAAGCTGTTCTTCAAAGACCTAATTGCACTTTCTTAAAAAGAAACTATGCTGACCTGACTTCTTCTGGTATAAATTCTCTTAGTCCTTAACCAAAAGCATTTCTAGCAGCTTCTTTAATTCAACCTTATATTTTTTCGACCTGTTCGATATGTTGCTTACCCTTCAACTGAAAAAGCCACTCTGTTTGGCACTGTTCTTTAACTCAGCTTGAGATGATTCAGAATCTGATCCTCTTCCTCCCATCTCATTCCTCTGAAACCATGCCATCTCGTATGTTCTCCTTATGTAAGGTCTTCCAGATGCTCTTCTAGATCCAATTGTACAAGGCGTATAGCTCGTATGGCATACTGCTTCATGTTTAAAGGGAATGTGCCTCTGAGCAAGCACCGATCCTTGCTTGCTTGTTTTGCCTCTGTCTAAAGACCCAGGCTTTGCCTTCTGATTGGAAGCACGCCTTGGTGCAGCCCATTCCTAAGAAAGGAGACCACTACTGTCCCATTGCTTTCACTTCTGCCATCTCCGAAGTCTTTGAAATTCTCCTAACTCTCACTTTCTCAAACACTTGGAATCCCATTCCTGTATTTCAGATCACCGGTATGGATTTTGTTGTGGTAGGTCTACTGGTGATTTTCTCTCCTCTTTGACTGACTCACCTCTGGTCCTCCTCTCTCGGGGAGTTTGGTGAATTGTTTGTTGTAGTCCTCAGCATCTCCAAAGCATATTACAGGATGTGGCATAATAAGAAGTGTGGTTGATAGAGCTGAAAGTGTGCTTAGTTGATTTGGACATATGGAAAGAATGAGTGAGGAGAGGATGCGTGTGTCAGAAGTGGAGGGGACAAGGAGAAGGGGTAGACCAAATTGGAGATGGAAGAATAAAGTGAAAGTGATTTTGAGTAGTTGGTGCCTGAATATGCAGGAGGGTGAAAGGTGTGCATGGGAAAGGGTGAATTAGAACGATGCAGTATACAAGGGGGCAATGTGCTGTCAGAGGACCATATCGGAGCATGTGAAGCAGCTGTGGAAAGCCTTGGAAAGGTCTGTGGTTTTGAAAAGGGAACTGTGGTTCTGATGCATTTCACATGGCAAGGTGAGAGTGGATGTGGGTAAATGCATCCTTTCTTCATCTGTTCCTGGTGCTACCTCACAAACACAGGAAACAGCAAACAAGTAGGAAAGACAAATATGTTGGATCTTTGTTTTGAAGTGTACCTCGTATTCTTAAACTTGATTAAAACAGTGAATAAAATGTATTTTGGATACAATATTGGGAGTATAGTAAAGAGTCAAGGTAAGATAGAGGCTCTGAATAAGATATTTATGGTGGCTCAGAAATTTCATAGGTGAATAAATGTGCTGAAATTATGATAAATGAAATAGATAGCACCTGCATTTAGAGAAAGTACTGGCAGATCAAAATTTTATTCTTAAGACTAATCAGTATGTGAATTTTGGATTTTATGTATTTTAAAAATGTGGGCCACAGTTTTTGATATGAACTTGCATACATAATGCAAGTTCTAAAATTTATTTTTGAGATGATGCTTCCCATAGTGTCTGCATAGAGACTAGCCACATGAGGATTAACTGTTATGATACCTCCTCCTTCCTTTGCACAGCAAAGCTGTGGAACTCTCTTCCTTTAATCTTTCCTTCTTCTTGTTACCTTTCTTTACGTAAGTCAGGTTTGTGAACACCTGAGGACTTCTAATTAATTTCCTCAGTATCTCTTTAACATCAATTTTAACATCATTTTTCTCTCTCCTGAGATGGCCATGATTGGGGCATATTTTGTCCATGTTGTGTTGGTCACTGAAAAACAAAGAATATGAAACATTTAATCTGAATTTACTGAAATTATAAACTGGAAACTCATGCTCCAAGTTGGTGTTAATAATATTTAATGCACTCAGAATTAGGAAGTCCTTGGATTTTGGAAACATAAATTTTTGATATTCTACCTCTGTTACATTATCCACTGTATTTTATTCATGAAAATCAGTTTATGAGATGTAGGTAATAGACAGCCATGGATATGATTGTTTAGGAATGTTAATACATTATAAAGCACTCATTGTGTCATTTCATACCTGATCACAGTAGTGGTATATTATTACAACTGGCAAGTTGTTTCTTCTAGAAATGGTGAAGAATGGTACAAACTACGTCATGCTGTACAACAAATGATGCTTCGTCCTCGAGAAGTTAGCTATTACTATCCTCTCCAGGATAGTGTAGCCAAGAAGATTGTAGAAAAACTTGAACTTGAATTAGATGATCAAGGGTACATTCCACATTTGCGGTTCCTCATTGGCAAGTGGATCCTTGAATGTAAGTACATAGATATGAGTAGATAACTGATACTTGAAAAATTTACCCACAGCAACAAATGTCAAAGATGCCTTTGCAATAAATCCTTTCCAACATGAAAAGTAAGGATTCAGTCACAGAAGAGTTTAATATGATTTTGATGCATACTCAGTTAACTATTTCAGTGTACAGTTGATGTTTTTACCTCCTTAGTGTACAGAAAACAGCATGTTTTTAGGTGTTTCAACCTATGAAAAAATGCACAGAAAATATAAGGTATATATCCTCTAAAGTCTGTCTTATGAGCATGAGGGGAGAAAGAATACTTCCCACGCATTCCTCATGTGTTGTAGAAGGCAACTAAAGGGGATGAGAGCGGGGGGGCTGGAAACCCTCCCCTCTTTTTATTTTAACTTTCTAAAAGGGGAAACAGAAGGAGTCACGCAGGGAGTGCTCATCCTCCTCGAAGGCTTAGATTGGGGTGTCTAAATGTGTGTGCATGTAACCAAGTTGAGAAAAAAGGAGAGATAGGTAGTCTGTGTGAGGAAAGGAACCTGGATGTTTTGGCTCTGTGTGAAACGAAGCTCAAGGGTAAAGGGGAAAAGTGGTCTGGGAATGTCTTGGGAGTAAAGTCAGGGGTTACTGAGAGGACAAGAGCAAGGGAAGGAGTAGCACTACTCCTGAAACAGGAGTGGTGGGAGTATGTGATAGAGTGTAAG
>JAUUDZ010432977.1:0-13574 GCA_032361705.1 Panulirus versicolor
TATATTATCCCTGGGGAGAGGGTAGAAAGAATACTTCCCATGTATTCTCTGCGTGTTGTAGAGGGCGATTAAAAGGGGATGGAGCGGGGAGCTGGAAATACCCCCTTCTTGTTTTTTTGTTTTTTTTTAATTTTCCAAAAGAAGGAACAGAGAAAGGGGCCGGGTGAGGATATTCCTTCAAAGGCCCAGTCCTCTGTTCTTAACGCAACCTCGCTAACGCTAACGTTTCACATACCCTGGTTCAATCCATTGACAGCACGTCGACCCCGGTATATCACATGGTTCCAATTCACTCTATTCCTTGCACGCCTTTCACCCCCATCCCCACCCCTGTATGTTCAGGCTCCGATCGCTCAAAATCTTGGTCTCCCACTTCCCCTCGTTCCCTCCACCTCTATAACACATACATCTTGTTTGTCAATCTTTCCTCACTCATTCTCTCCATGTGACCAAACCATTTCAATACACCCTCTTCTGCTTTTTTCAGCAACACTTTTTATTACCACACATCTCTCTTATCCTTTCATTTCTTACTTGATCAAACCATCTCACACTATACTACTTTACCTAATAACCTTGGTCTTATTCACATTTACTCTCAGCTTTCTTCTTTCACACACTTTACCAAACTCGGTCACCAACCTCTGAAGTTTCTCATCCGAATCAGCCACCATCCATAAACAAGTTAAACAACCATGAAGACATCACGCACTCATGCCGCAAAACGACATTCACCAGGAACCAATCACTTTTCTCTCTTCCTTCTCGTACACATGCCTTACATCCTTGATAAAAACTTTTCACTGCTTCTAACAGCTTACCTCCCACTCCATATACTCTTAATACCTTCCACAAAGCATCTCTATCAACTTTATATTTCTCACACATATTCTTCAAAGCAAACACCTGATCCACAGATCCTTTACCACTTCTAAAACCACAATGCTCTTTACCAGTCTGATGCTCTATACATGCCTTTACCCTCTCAAGCAATACCCTCCCATATAATTTCCCAAGAATACTCAACAAACTCATACCTCTGTAATTTGAACACTTTCCTTTATCTCCTTTGCCTTTGTATATTGACAATATGCATGCATTCTGCCAATCCTCAAGCACTTCACCGTGAACCATACATACATTGAGTATCCTTACCAACCAGTCAACAACACAGTCGCTCCCTTATTTAATAGATTCCACTGCATTACCATCCAAACCCGTCGCCTTGCCGGCTTTCATCTTCCGCAAAGCTTTCACAACCTCTTCTCTGTTTACCAAACCAATTTCCCTGACCCTTTCACTTCGTACACCACCTCGACCAAAACACCCTATATCTGCCACTCTTACAATCAAACTCATTCAGCAAACTTTCAAAATACTCACTCCATCTTCTCACTTCACCACTACTTGTTATTACCTCCCCATTAGCCCTCTTCACCGTTCCCATTTGTTTCCTTGTCTTACGCACTTTCTTTACCTCCTTCCAAAACATCTTTTTATTCTCCATAAAATTCAATGTTACTATCTCACCTCAACTCTCATTTGCCCTCTTTTTCACCTTTTGCATCTTTCTCTTGACCTCCTGCCCCTTTGTTTTATACATCTCCCATTCAGTCGCACTACTTCCCTCAAAAGAATCGTCCAAACGCCTCTCTCTTCTCTTTCACTAACAATATTACTTCTTCATTCCACTGCTCAGTACCCTTTCTAATCTGCCCACCTCCCACCTTTCTCATGCCACAAGCATCTTTTGCGCAAGCCTTCACTTCTTCCCTAAATGCATCTGTCTCGCCCTTTTTCAAAATTTCTCCGTTCCTTCCATCTTATCCTGTAGAAGTCAGTTTTGCTCTCTCTGTTCATCAGCCTTTAGCATATCCTAGGCTCAGTCTCAGCTTCTCAGTAAATCTGAATGTGGTTTGAGATCAAAGCCTGTGTGGAATGGGCTCGGTCCCCTTGGTAAGTAAGTACTTCTTGCAGCAAATCTCACGCATATGAACGCACTATGCCAAAATACCTTCTTGGAATCAACTTGCACTAAAATAATATTATGCTATGATTGGTATATCTGAGTCTTGGTTGGATATAAAAGATAGAAATTTCCTAATGTAACATAAAAAATTGCAATTCTAGGATACAGTATATGCAAGTGACAGATGATACAAGGTAAGCGATCGTGTTTAAGTCAATCCCTGACAGAAAAGATTTTGTAACTGTCAATCAAAACTCCACTTTTGTGGAAATTAGAAAAAAGTTATGTAAGAAAAAACCTAGATTAGTTTTCAGGTCCCCGCAGATATAGAAATACATAGATATAGATATATCCATACACCAGATATAGAAAAGAGACTTTATGACAAGTTAATACAGATTTGTAATGAAAATGCTTTTGATTGCAATGAGAGATTTTCACATACCGGCAACCCTCTTCGGCAGATCTGGGTGTAGTGTCTTCCCCAAACTTGAGAAACCTACTCGCGATCAAAACATATTATAAGCTCTGGCTAAATATGACGATCTTCTCTACGATATAATAGTCAATTAGGTTTCAACGCTGTTACCAAAACTAGTCAACACAAGTCGTGAGACTATACCATATTTAAGACTTCAAGAATCTTAATGATCTTCGGATTGCTCATCAACAGTGAAAAGATGTGGATGTAGCATAGGTATGCTTCAGTAAGACATTCAAAGTAGTGGAAGGAACGTAGTGCTGATGCGTAACATATAGCCATTTTCCAGAAATAAACCAAAATGGTGAAATAGTAAGATTAGTTCTGATTGTTGCCTACTAGAATAGCACCTAGGAAAAACATGATAAAAAAGAAATAACGTGATAGGGTAAGTTATGTAAATTTGTGAAGAAATATTGAAGACTCATACGTCAAAGTAAAGGTCATTATGAAGTGTACATTGATGAAAATACCAAAAAAGACTTAATGAACTCTGTGGTTATGTTATGGGCGAGAGGGTCCTTGATTAGTCAACTGGTCCATTAATTACGAATAACAGTGGCATAGATCAAGACAATGACGTCATGGCAAAGAATGTACTAAGATTCTTTTTTTTCCCCACCGTATCCACCACAATAGACACATGCTCCAAATCCAGTCCCACCACTTGAAGAGAACATATTGCAACATATCAGAGATACTATGAATATCAAAGGGAATGAAGGAAACAGAACGGCAGGTCCTGATGACCTTCATGAGGAAGCAATGAAAGAAGTTTGAAAATGAGATAGGTAAGCCCTTGACCGCTCTTTTCAATACGTTACCTCCGTATGAAACTTCACGTCTGGCAAATTTTCGATGAAGTCCTTTTTATACCTGCCAAACACAGCAGGATTCTGATCCCATCTGCCAACTGCTGATCGAGATATTGCGTTTTCTTTTCTGTCTGTTCATTCGGCTCGTCAAGCTTTTGGTTGCTCAAGTCAGTCCAACTGTTTCGTTCGTCGATCCGGACGCTTGGTCATGTAGCTCCACTCACACTCCTTGCTGGTAGAGCCAGTATGTGTTTTGGTGTACCCGCTGCTCTGCCTTCTTCCTAGACTGCATCTGCAACCCTTGTTTTACAGCAGCTATAACCTCCTGTTGCTTTCCTATCTGGTTCTGCAAGTGTCTCTGCACTTCGACCTGGGCTGGTGACTGCTTCTTGAATCCTTATTCCAGGCAATGCCCTACCTTGTTCACTCGATGGATAAGGACTTCACATATCTGCTACTATGGATGGGTCACGTTGTCACCCTGCTGCTGTTACTAAGCTAGCTTATCAAGTATCTCCACTATCACTGGATCAAGTTACCATCTGCTGCTGTTAGTGGATTTTATCTTACAAATTTGCTGCTGTTGCTGGGTCGTGGTCAACATCTGCTGCTGGTGTTACTGCTACAACTGCTAAGTCAGGCTCTCAGACATATGCTTCTAGCTTTAGCGTTCCCCCTGTTTAATATGAGGCACAGCCTCGCTCCTAGATTTTCCTCTATCATCTGGTCCTGACACGTATTTCCTCTTCACATTCCAGTACCTTGTCTTCCACTAATCCCACACTCCTGACACTAGTTGTTGCATTGCTTTCCCTTCCTTGGGCTTTGGGTTCTCGATGCTTAAGTGCAAATGGACGGTAACTAATGTGAAAAGTCGACGGCGGGCTAATTCATACCCAAAGTACAACACTAAGCTTAACGAAAATGAAAAAAGGGTGTGTACGATAATGTTCAACAGAGAACTCACTCTCGAAGTCTTCTCAAATCTTTCACCGGTATACCCCGTCCGCTGGCACTACTGCCACCCAGCCCACTGTGTGAAGTTTTCTTAAGGGTGACTCACAGACTTTAGGGTACGTTCTTCCGGCAAGCACCGTTTTGTATGGCATATTGTCGATATGGCGATAGGATTGGCCAGCTGCTTCAAGCGTTCGTCGTATATACAGGCTGGTCTTTCCAACATAAACAGAAGAATTTAGAAAAAAAAAATTGATGCGATGCCTCCCTCTCTCCGAGGCCCAAGAGACGCCAAAGTCGTCACATTGGTGCTCGATATAGGCTTACGGTGTTCGTATTGCGAACGGTGGTGCAGCCAAGTTAATGCGTAACAACTTACTAGTGATGCCATATTCAGTGGTAATCATTGTCCAAGTTCTAGTAGTAGGTGGACAACTTTTATCTGAGGGACTGTATTTACGTGTGATCTCAAATAATGTTGACAATACTCACTAGGGATACCATACTGAGTAGCTGTTAATGTCCTTTCTCTAGTAAGATGTAAAAACATTCACTGGGGCACTTTACTAACTGATGATTAAGGTCTTGAATTTAGATTTAGTAGTGTGGCGACCATATCCATTAAGAGGACCACTCGCACTGGTGATGAGTACACTGTCTAACAAGACCTTAACCATTAGAGAAGTTTGTCCGGGAGGGTAAGATTCACCAGTGTATTTTGTTTATAGACAATTTGGCTATTGAGAGAACACTCTATGTAAAGAAGGCTTTTGTTAAGTTCCAGGAAAAGAATAATGTCATCTAAGCATTGTTGTTATTAAGAGCTTGGAAATAAATGAGCTATATTTACTCAAGGCGATTTCTTTACCTTCCAACACTTATTATCTATTCTGCTAAAAGATAACGCGTTCACACAAGCTGGATTCGTCGCTGTAGCACGACTGATGTCATAAGGACCGGTATTTTTTCACAGGTGAACTAGTATCGTTGTTGTGATGCACGTAGTGGCCCTCAAGTTCCTGGGAAATGTCCAACTGGCAAAATATCTTGCCATCACCTGAAGCGTCTCACGGTAGAGATATGGGTCATGACCGATGTAGCCTCGCTTCTCACCTCTAACGTTACCACTCAATGGTTCTCGCCACCAGAGAGGGGAAGATGGCTGGGACCGAGATGGCAGCGGCTTTGACGTGCCTGTGTGTGGTTACTATGGTAAGAGTGTTATTCTAATGGAACGAAGCGGTTAGAGATTTCTTCATCTGTTCTTGTTTTTACAAGGTTTCTGTTACTTGTGTATTATAAGTTGTCTCTACCACTGACGTTTGTTATATAGATCGTCTCACTTTTATTTTCATGTCTTAATCATTGATGGAACAAATCCGGGGGTAATATTCTGAGTCGATAGTGTGGGATTCAACCTATGGGATGAACAGCTGGAGCGGCTTCGTACGTAAACTGTTCGTTTCCCAAGAGGTTCCCAAGGCTTAGTGACCGCTGAAGGATAATTTGATTACCGCTAGCTAACCCATACCTAGTACTTGTTTTCATGAGCGGATTTAATCCGAACCTTACGTGAACTATGCAACCAATCCTAATGACATTTATTACAATCCAACAATTGGGGAAAGTGGCCAGTCTCCACATCAACATCCTCGTGCAGTAGATGTTTGTGCTTGTAGTAATAAACATTTCGATCGTTACTATCTGTTGAGGAAAACGGGATCACTTCATCTGAAAAACCAATGAAGCTTGTCTTGTGAAGCACTGAAGTTTATACCATGTCTACAGGGAACACCTAACACCTCCCAGTAATGAATGTAAAAGCACCCTCTCCGACAACCCTAGTCGTGTCTCAAAGCCTAACAGTAAATGTTTATCAACCACTGAAAAGTCTTCGGTTATCTAACGTGTAAATACTTTTAGCTGTTTGTTCGTCTTAACTATACTTTAACTCATATAGACATGAATGTATCCAGCATGAGATTTGAGAGATGTCAGACGGTGTGAGCTTGAGTTTTGCCAGTATCAGCGGCTACGTAAGTGTATACCACAAGCCCATCCCATGAACGGTAGCGCAATACTGAGGTTACACCTGGTCTTTGTCACTTCCTACTGGGCGGATGATTATGACAGAGTTGGTTCATTGCCTACACTTGCAGCCTTACATAGGAGAAACTCGTCTATTAGACGGAGAGAGTGGATACGGTTTTATGATTTCTCACACACACACACACACACACACACACACACACACACACACACACACACACATTCGCCCGTTATATGTAGACGATGACTGTATAATCACAAATTCTTATGACAAGACCCCTAAATAGGTAGGGAAGGTAAGAACGTAGCAAAGATGAAGATATATTTTTGACCTGACCTATACGTAAGTGACAATGAAGCCGAGTGATGCTGGTGAGGGAGGCATGACATATTCGGTTGTGAATATTGGCGTTCCTGGTTAACTATTTTCAGAACGTCTGGCCCATGAAGGTGAGTCTAGGGCCGTCTGGTGTCATATTATAGAACTACTAAATAAGTCATGAAATTTCTTGGATCTGCTAATGGAAAACTCTCACATTACATGAATTCATTCTTCTCCTTTCCGTGAGTGAGAAAATCCTTGAGGAGGAGAACCTTCCTGTAGCCGTACTCTCCATGAGATGTGGTCTGTGTTGGCAGGGCAGCGTTGTGGTGGGGGTTTCGGGCCAGGGGGGTGACTGGGGGGTGGTGATGGACCGCCTTCACGAGTCCGCCATGTCGGGCAGCAGCCACCAGAGCCCCACCTACCTGCTGCCTCTTCTCCAGCCAGATGGATCTTTCTCCGACTTGCCGGTCAGTCTATGCACCCCATGTTGCCACGACAAGCGTGGGGCTTTTGCTGGGGATCCCCAGATGATAACGAATGTATTGATTATGCTTTTTGTTGAATGATGAAAATACAGAGGACCTTTTCCTGTCTGGGATGAAGTCTTGCGTCCTGCTTCTACTAGATTTCTCTTTCTTGCTCATGGCTTTGATCTCTCCAAAGGGATCTCCAAAAGCCTCTCTAATTCGCCCCCCCCCCCCACTTTCCGACTCCTTTCCAATCAGTCCACAGTTAATCCTCCAGCAGATACAGCCGCTCTTTTCGATGTCTCTTCCTTCTCTCATTCTACTTTAAACGCTGCGGGGTCTTGTCCTCTTCCCTCATCTTCTTCTATACCTATGTCTGTGTCTTATATTTTCCTGGCGCCGGGCTTTCCCAGTTCAAGTTGACAAGACATGTGAAGCCAATGACACATCAACCCAGGTCTTAGAGGAGCGTGCTTCAGGGTTGGGTTTGATCCTTGGTCGTCTATTTCATGTTTGTCTTAAAACTCAACCTTTTCATTCTTTTTTTTTTTTTTTGGAAGCATTGTCTTGGTGCAGCCCATGCGTAAGGGAGATGGTCGCTACACTGACTTCATCTCCGAAGTCTTTAAAATTTTCTTTAATTCCCACTTTCTCAGACCATTTAGAATTCCATCCTCTTCTTTCACAACACCAAGTTACAAGGTCTACCAGCGATCTTCTTTCTTATGTTGGGCATAACTATATCCTCCACCATATTCTGGAAACCTTAGTTCAATATCACAAATTCTGCTTCTGTTAAAACTGGGAGTGTTGTAGAAATTATGTCATTCCTTGTGAACAGCTGTTTCAGATCTATAAGGGTCGTATTCGGCCCAGGATGGGGATTCGTCCCACAACACTCTAGCAACCAAGGTTGGAATCAACAGCTTTCCATCTTATCAATGCCCCAAACATCACCTTTCTCCAGTCATCTCCTTATGTCAGCTATGATCTTGTTATCCTCTTCCTGTTCTACAGGTATCATTTCGGCCACTCTGCTTGTGAGCTGTCTATGTGTGTCTCTGCTGTTCAGTCTTGCGCAACCTGCACCATGTGTTTGCCTACTGCTTCCTATAGTTTGTGTGAGGAGACCGGCCACACGAGGATTGACCATTATGATGCCTCCTTTCATTCAGTGAGGTTTTGGAATTCCCTTCCTCCTCCTGTCTTTTCCTCATCTCAGAGACTTTCTTCCCTTAGGAGACAGGTCTACAAACACCTGAGGAATTTTGATTATTTGCAGCAGCAGCAGCAGCAGCAGTAGTAGCAGTAGTAGTAGTAGTAGTAGTAGTAGTAAGAGTAGTAGTAGTAGTGGCAGTAGTAGTGGTAATAGTGGCAGTAGTAGCAACAACAGCAGCAGTATTAGTAGTAGTAGCAGTAGTAGTGGTAGTAGTAGTAGTAGTAGTAGTAGTAGTAGTAGTAATAGTAGTAGTAGTTTTAATAGTAGTAGTTGTAGTAGTAGTGGCAGCAGTAGCAGCAGTAGTAGAAGTAGTAGTAGAAGTAGTAATATTATCTTAACAGGAAAACCTCAGTTTGACATTCATGAATGTTTCTAGTACGTGAGCTGCATAAAACACACACTGATTTAATACCACTTGAAGGAATTGCGATGTTGTCCACTCCATTTGTGAAAGATAACTCTTAACATTCGTAATCCGACTCAATTTTCTTCACTTCATTCTGTCATACCCGAGTTTAGCAGTTATTTATTACCTTTTCCTTAATATGTACATCTCTTCATGAACTTAAACCAAAGTACAGTGATCGTTCACTCGATACTCATATCCATTGCACTCACTGTCAACAGGAGACTTCGATTCCACTTTGTAAGGTACATAACACAGTTTGTAAAGTTGATTGACGCTTACGAACACCAACACATTCCTCACCTTTATAACTGTGGGACCTGGACCTCGGCAGTACGGGAAGGATGCATCGGGTGCTTTCGGGACCCACGGAAGGCGCCAGGGGGCGCTCGCCTACCACTATCTTAACGGCGAAAATCTAGCCCAGGAGATCCTCAGCTGCTTCAGCTACATCACCTACAATGCCCCTGGAAACATAGGTACAACTCGACGGAGATTTATCTACTAATACAGGTATCTTTCTGCTTGTGTTCCCCCCACGTCACTAGCTAGATCACGCAATACTCAGCAAGCTGCTGCTGCGTCACATGATTAATGTGCGGCCGTTGACAACTTAAGGGTGGGCCGTTTTGATAACTGTTTCTTTCCCTACACCTCAAAGCTCTGGGAGTCTCTACCTTCTCATGTCTTTCCCAATAACTATGAGCTGGCACATTTTTAAGAGACTTTTTTTTTTTCAACGTTTCCCCCAAATTTATCAACACTTTCTCTTTTCTCTCTTTTTTTTCCTTTCATAAACGTTCCCCCCAAATTTATCAACACTTTCTCTTTTCTCTCTTTTTTTTTCCTTTCATAATCTTCTCCTTGTTTCAATTAAGGCCCAGCCTTGATATGAATTCTTTCTGTGACTCGAGCCTCCAACGGAAAGAAAACAAAAGAATTCTCCTCCAAGGTAAGGGACTGTTGTAACACATTAGACTAAGACCGTATAATTCGTGACAAACGAAAGATACACCAGAGCAAGAACATATTAAAGAACAACATCACCGACTTGAAACCAATTGGTACATGCTTAAGGGAAACAGAAAATAGAAAACAGAGACAAATTATATGCAAGACCTCGATATATGTAGGATTATGGGTCACACTTGATTGCCACAGAGCCTCAGTATGGGAGCGGACTCCACATAGCCAGCGATGAATACGACGACCATTGCTTAGGATAACTTGACTAATTTCCTTAAATTAACATGCAACAATAATACACACGTATCCCTAGTCTGCTGGCGGGTATGTAGATGACAACAAATATAAGTAGCCTGTACACGACCATAAAACATGAAAAACATCACATACACTCTGTATATATTTTCCATTTCTCAGCTGCACCTTCCCCTTCCTTGTTCTCCTCCTTTCCACTCGGTAATTATAAAAACAAAACGCTCTCCTGCCTTACTTCGAAGGCTTACTTGCCCGTCGTCAATTCCATTTCCCCACGTCTGTCTACAGACTTGTGTGTGAGCTGGGATCCCCACATGGTGGAAACACTGGTGTTTACAGCTGTACTTTACACCCTCGCACCAGAGATAGTATGAGTGACCTTGGTGTGTTAAGCAATGTGAAGTCAGCGATGCGCAGTTTACAAAGCCCGCTGGTGCTGCACACAACACCCCCAGGCTGTACACTGTATCAAGCTCACTGATGCTTTCTAGGGTACTCAAGAAAAAAACATAGATGTCAACACCGGTCTTGACCCTATGTAGGGAGCTTTATGTTGATTATAAATGATGACAAATGACTATGGAGCAAACCTGATGGGCTGTCGGAGTGTCGCAGGAAATGCATCAATTAGAAAGGTAGAGAGACACTGTTAATATAACAACTATGTTACATTGATAACGTTAAGGGGACGTAAAGATACTTAGAGAGTTGCCATAACTGATGGAGGAGCTGGAAGAGAAGAGATATGGTGTCTCTACTAGAGAGGTGAGTCACTATCTCCTTCTGTGGTGGTGGTGCTACTGGAAAGATGAGTCTCAGGCTGGTCTTGTGGTGGTAGTGCTGCTGGAGAGGTGAGTCCCTGTCTCGTCTTGTGGCGCTGCTGCTGGCGAGGTGAGACACTGCCTAGTCTTGCGGTACTGTTACTGGAGAGGTGAGTCGTTACCTGGTCTTATGAAACAGGTCCTGTTCGTCGAATTCTACCTAGAGTACGTGAGACACATAACAGTGTTCCGTATTATCACATATTTCTTTGCTCTTGCATGGGCCCCGTTACATGTGGTATTCCGCTACGATATCCGGCCCTCAACACCACCACAGGTAATATTCTGTACAGATGCACATCTGACGCACTTTACACCAATGAGATACGCTCTCATAACATCACATACCGATGAACCTCGACAGAGTGTTTCTGAATAGATCTGTGTCCCCAAACGTATATGCTGTTCATAAAGACCTGTTGCTTCTGACACAGAAACTGTTCTCTTTGCATATTCCTCAATGTGTACACTGATCTCTAAAGACACGCCACTGACAGAGATGCTGTCTCGTAAAGCTGAGCTCTTTTGAGTGTCGATATATCTCAAACATGTGAGATCTTCTGTACTGATGCGTCGGTCCAAAAGGGTCTCTCCCGTCGAGATGTGCTCAAAAGTCAACTGATGCTTGGCTGAGATGTGCCTCTAACACAGCGGATGCTCTGTGGAAATATGCTCCATGTACAAGTCCTATTCAGTGAGACAAGAGATAAGCAGATGTAGACCCAAAGGGAAGGCTGACAAGAAGGGGGAAACACTTGTGATGTTGGGGGAAGATTATGAGAGTAAAACCAGACTTTTATTTTGAATCTTCTCCCGCCCACACAGACTTGAACTGGTGGGGCCACCTGATTGGGACACCATCGAAAATGTGGGAGGGCGCAGTGCTAGCCAGAGACGTCCTCCCCAAGGATCTTCTCCACGACTTCCTTGATAGGTAAGAGTGTCATTATTATCATCATTGCTGTTAGTACTATTACTATTCTTTATCCTCTCGTTCTTACCACTTGGACTCGAATCTAACACCTCCGAGGACGATTTCCATTAGAGACGTATCGGATATCTGAATTCAAAGATCCGCGGATGTGGATGCGGATATCATGCTTAAGTATTCTGCGGATGCGGATGTCAGTTTCTGAAAACAGCGGATGCGGATGCGAATACCATGACTATGACATCCTCTTGGATGCGGATGCGGATGTTCTCAGGATATTTTGTTATGCCTATAGATTAAGAATGATTCATTCGTTAATAAAAACATCAATCATTTCCAAAAGGCAGTTCCTTTCGCTACAAAAGTTCTGTGTGATTGTAGTTTCCTAGTGTTATGACGAGTTTCAGCCACACAAGTTGTGTTATCAGGATGTGGGATGGGGAGCCAACAGGTCGTGCATCCCAACAACCACTTTCCCCAACCTCCACCCTTCTGAAAGGGGTTAACTTAACTCCTATTCTGTTAACAACTTTTCTTTCATCACTCAATCAGTCAGTATTCAAAGATTAAGATAGGCAAGTTCTTCTTCAAAAACAACATTTTCTCTGGCTTTTCCTGCTAAAAGTCGCTCACGTTTTGCATCATAGGTCAGGCCAGCAAAACTGAATAGCTGCTCACTAGGGACTCTGCTTGGGGGACAGCAAAGATATCGGCAAGCGACCTTCGCCAAATCAGGGTAGATTCTCACCTTTTCTTTCACCATCGCAAACTGTCTTCACTTGTTTCATTGACTCTCATTTCCATGTGAGAACCCCTCATTATCTTCCATTGCACTCTTCCTTGATGCATGTGTCTCTTCCGCTTCATCATCACTATTGGAAGGAAGAACAGAGGCCATTGCTTCATCCAATACCCCATAGGTGTTGGCTGTGTTAAATGTTTGAGTTTTGTAGTCTCCTCTTCGTTTTCTGGTTGGTTCGTCGTGTTCATTCGTCTTGGTGTTCAGCTGCGTCAGCTCTTCAATAGTCTGGCAACTGATCTCACTTGATCAGTAACGTGAGACGAGGAAAAGAATTTACTTTTATATCTTGGATCAAGATATGTTACAACTCAACAACTCTTTATGTTCAAGCCAGGAACATCTTTTTTCAACATCATCTTGCATTGTTTGTCTTATGATGTTTACTACTTGTGTTGCTTCTTTATCTTAAGATGATTCAATCATTGATCCGATATCTGGTTCAGAGTCTGAAACCGAGGTATCAATTATTTCAGGAACTTCTGATGTGCTTGGCTGAAGAGTGGTTTTCAAGGAAATTACAAGAGGTGTCACATTACTTACTGTAGATGTTGAGTCACTTAATCTTTGTGTGATATCTTCATAAGGATGCATAGCTTTTGCACATTTGGACATCATTGACCATTCTGTGATGCTGTGTTGCTTTACTTATTCATTTCTAGTGTTCTTTTCAGCACGTACAAGGTACTGTTCCACCTTGTGGGTGTATCATGGGCAACACATAGCTTGGGTTCTTTAATCCTGTCCTGAATCCTTTTAAATTCATCTTGTGCCATCGTTGAGTGATGGAAATGAGGAGCAATGCTACGACATTTCTGGATTATCTTGTCTATTTCATCCTGTGGTGATATTCCAGTTTTAACAACTTGTTATATTTTCTGTAACTTATTGTATTTTATGCACAGGATAATCCAAATTATCTACACCTGACACGAATAGCGTTCCTTTCATATTTGTAACAGCATCACGCAAAACCCAGTGCACATTTATACTAGAAATGCTCCACTTCCATCAAGAAATCATCATTCTGAAAATATACTCTCCTGTGTGCCGTTCTTGTAGTGCATCAGCACCTAACACAAAGTTCAGTCTTTCAAAGTCTACTTCTCTAATA
>JAUUDZ010432988.1:0-13573 GCA_032361705.1 Panulirus versicolor
GGGGGCAGCAGCTCCCCACGGCACCGTGTGGTGGGGGTGCAGCAGCTCTCCATTATCCCCCGTATTGTGTGGTGGGGGTGCAGTAGCTCCTAACGGCCCACCGCACCGTGTGGTGAGGGGGGGGGAGCAGCTCCCCATTATCCCCCGTATTGTGTGGTGGGGGGGCAGCAGCTCCCCACGGCCCCCCACACCGTGTGGTGAGGGTGCAGCAGCTCCCCACGGCCCACCGCATTATGTGGTGGGGGTGCAGCAGCTCCCCACGGCCCCCCACACCGTGTAGTGAGGGTGCAGCAGCTCCCCACAGCCCCCCGGACCATGTGGTGGGGGTGCAGCAGCTCCCCACGGCCCCCCGTACCATGTGGTGGGGTGCAGCAGCTCCCCCCTCCCCCCCATCGCACCGTGTGGTGGGTGCAGCGGCTCCCCACGTCTCCCTCAGCGTGTGGCACTGGTCAGACTACCGCAGATGGCACATCCTCCTGGAAGATGGTAATCCACATGGTTATCGTCCAGTGTCAGGCGAATCTGCGTGTCCTGAATCACATCAAATCCGAATCTCTTTCTCTTTTTTTTTCCACGGTAGAGAGAATAGAAATGGCTAATTCATCTGGGGATTGTACGCCTGGTCAAATAACGAAGTCATACTAAATCTCCGGCCAGTGTCATTCCTATAGGATCGATTTAGTGCCTGGAATTCCAAGCACACGAAGGCTGCTGCAAGCTGACCAGGGGTCTGGAAAGCTGAGGTTGCGGTGGGACAAATGCAACATGCAGCAGTGTGAAGTCATTTGGGTTAAGACTGAGATTTTCTTTGCAGGACCTGATCCAGGTGGACGTAGAGGGCGCTTCCAGGAGAGCCAGGGCTTCCAGGTGGCCAACCATCATCCAGTAAGTGTCTGTAGAGAGTCCTGTTAATTTAATGATTGGAGGTGACTGTCTGGAAGCTCATTGTTGTCATATGACCAGAATGGTCGTGTGTGGAAGGCATGAGAGTGAGGACATGTTGAGCCAGAGACTGTGTCCAGAAGGCTGGAAGTGACACGCTTCTAGTTGACGGTAGTCAGGTGTGTGTGTGTGGTGTACATTTGTACAGTTGTTACCCCAACAGGCATAAGCAAGAGACATTTGTGTGTGATGTATGATTATGCAGATGTTATCCCCCAGTGGCACTAGTGAGGGCTAGGAGTATGTGGGGTGGAGGGCAGTACTTAGGAGTGAGCAAGGTAGCATGGCTCAGGGTACAGTGGGTGAGGGAGATGGTCTCCTCCACCAGACTCCCTGGCTTCACCTCTGACCGACGTGAACGTCTCAATGATCTAACTTTCAGAGGTCAACACGTTTGGCAAAGTCAGCTCTGGCATTGTCTCAGTACTTCTTTGTCACACACTGTGCCCCGAGATCTTCCAAACGGAGACGAAAGAAATCTTTGACAACGGCTGACGTCATCGAGGGGGACTCTCGTACCATCACGTACGTAGAGACGAAGTAACTCTTTTTGACACCACATCTACACACTGGAAATGTCAAAGGAAGAAATAGAAGCCTTTCTACTGAAGAATACCTTATGTGTCGTATGAAGAGTGTGTGACACAGAGCCTTAGAGAAGAGAAATTGCTGTTCATATTTGATGGAAATTCGAGCCGAAGAATAGAACTCTACTTTTTGATATTCCAGCAGCTTAAAAAGGTGGACATACATGACCACGATTTCTTCCATTCCTTACACAATTTTTTAAAAATCTTGTACCAAGGACGTGGCCTTGTCGGCCGAGGGTTACATTCCCAACCTGTCAGGACTGAAGTAGTCTGGTGTTTACATTACATGGATCCCAGTTTAGACTCGGTATCCACATGATGCATCCTGACCTCATAACCAGTGGGGAAAGAATGTTGGCTGAACTGACTCCATGTACTCTAAACAACCTGTGACCTGAGGCAGCCCTCTGGTGTCGCTCCTGAGCACTAGGGTGTCTGAGGACCCATCTTGAGGCAGCCCTCTGGTGTCGCTCCTGAGCACTGGGGTGTCTGAGGACCCATCTTGAGGCAGCCCTCTGGTGTCGATCCTTAGCACTGGGGTGTCTGAGGACCCATCTTGAGGAAGCCCTCTGGTGTCGATCCTTAGCACTGGGGTGTCTGAGGACCCCTCTTGAGGAAGCCCTCTGGTGTCGATCCTTAGCACTGGGGTGTCTGAGGACCCATCTTGAGGAAGCCCTCTGGTGTCGATCCTGAACACTGGGGTGTCTGATGACCCATCTTGAGGAAGCCCTCTGGTGTCGATCCTGACCACTGGGGTGTCTGAGGACCTATCTTGAGACAGCCCTCTGGTGTCGATCCTGAACACTGGGGTGTCTGAGGACCCATCCTACCGACACCACAGACAGTCGTAGATGCTCACGGACGATAGTGGCAACACTTTCATGTGATATCCCTAACCACACAGCTAATTCCATAGACTTGAATATACCGATCAGCCAAAATGACCTTCTCAAGCTGGGTTACAGAGTCCTCAACTGAGCCATCGGACGACCATCCTGGCCAAGGAATCAAGTCCCCACATAGCTATGAAGGCACATGAAGGCCAACCGTAACTGTATAAGACCAGAATATGTTGCTGGACGTCCCGTCACACAGACACCTGTGGATGGAAACATTCCGGCACTCCGGTGGTCAAGTTGGTGTATAGGGATGATGTTATCAGATACCAAGCTTTAAGTCCTCATATTGAAGTGACATATATTACTACGCTGATCAAATGAAAACTAATTATTATCCAAAGGTTCATTTTCATGATATATAAAGGTGTAAAACCCTGGCTTATGCAAGACGGTGTTTGTAAAGCGTCGATCACAGGATTAACTGGCACTGATTAAACATCCAGGTTACATAATCGACGAATGTATCCCGGATACGAGGTCATCTTATGTATCCTGGATACATACTCATCCTATGTATCGCCTGGTAACACTAACTTAATGGATCGACTGTGAGTTGTCACCGATGTTTACCGGTAGGAAACACTTGATATGTGTGTGTATGATCGCTTGCACTTGTGTGTTTTATTTGTTACTACTTACTCTGTGTATTCGTTGTTAGCACTTAATGTATATGGTGGTTAGTAGCTCTTACCCTGTGTATGTTATTAGCACATGCTGTGTTCATTAATGGCAGTTACTGTGTGTATTGTTAGTGGCACTTACTGTGTGTATCGTTGGTGGCACTTATTGTGTGTAGTAGTCAGTGGCACTTACTGTGTGTATTAGTTAGTAGCACTTACTGTATGTGTGTTTTTAGCAGCACTTACTCTATGAGCAAAATTTCTTTAGTCATCGTCTGACCACCAGAGAATTTCGTTTAGATCTCTGCAATAATCTGTAACGGTATTTATGTTTCTGTCTCAATTAATAAATCATTTACAAAGATCATCATTAACATGGGACCCTGCGCTGAGCCCTGAGGAACTCCACTTGTCACCTCCGTCAGGCATGATAAGGTTCCCCTCACGTGCGAACTCTGGTCCCTCCCTCGTGTATAGCCTACAGTCCATTATTTAGTGTTCCTCCGACACCAAATCATTACCTGACATCATTGTCAGTCTTCTGTATCGGATTGCATCAATGGCCACCTGGATATCCACCCGATTTGTTCTAAAATTTTACTGACTTTCTCACACAACTCCGAAGGAATTGTCACGTAAGATATCTTCTTCCAGAATTCATGATGTCCACTTAAGTTGCTTGTGACAGTAGATAAATCCAATATCTTGCAAGCCATGATCGTGAGTGACACTCGCCTGTAATTCTTGGCTACTTCTCTATCACCTTTTATATACATTGGCACTACCCTGGCTCTCCTCCATTCTCTAAATCAACTGCTACGCTTTATTTACACTGTCACCTCGCGGGATAACCAGTGGCCATTTACCACTTCAGTGCCTTTGTTTTAAACTGATAAGAAAGGCATTTGGTCTCGTTTATCCGAGGCGCAAAATCTGCTCTTACACCAGGTACAATGGGACAAGATCCCACATCATAAAATAAAATCTGAAAGCAACAGAACATGAGTATCATCATATTGTAAAACATAAAAAGACAACATTAATGAAAAAAAATCCAACTATAAACGACTGCAATTTTTTTTAGGGGATTTGAATTAACTTTCTAGGGTACGTAACAGCTCCTATAGACGACTGAGTTTTTTTAAAGGGGACTTGGATTTACTTTCTAGGGGACGTTGCAGCTCCTACAGAACGGCACTTCTCTTCGTCTATCATTCTGGCTTACAGTGGACACCATCTCCAGCCACATTCGTCCTCTTGCAGGTCGGGAGCCTCACCGTTGTATGGGACAGTTGCCAGTAAGTGCATTATCGCCGGAAAAGCATTAAGAAAACCTAGAGAAATGCCCAGCTTGGAGCAGTGTGTGCGGAAATTACGCAGACGAAAGGTGAATGAGATTAAAACCGAGTGAATCTAAACGTCTAGATCTATGTGTAAATAGTTCTCATGTTTACCACAAATGTTTAATATTCTTCTGGGGTGGCTATTAGTCCTTGCGGCTCTGGGGCCTTCAAGAACCTTCACACTGACAGGATTGATTTCAATGTTTTCATGGTTATCATCCCTCCCCCTGGCTGCTCCAGGGTATCTCCCCTCTCCCTGGCTGCTCCAGGGTATCTCCCCTCTCCCTGGCTGCTCCAGGGTATCTTCCCTCTCCCTGGCTGCTCCAGGGTATCTCCCCTCTCCCTGGCTGCTCCAGGGTATCTCCCCTCTCCCTGCCTGGTCCAGGGTATCTTCCCTCTCCCTGGCTGGTCCAAAGTATATCCTCTCTCCTTCGTAGTGAACATACTTTCAAAATCTGTGTTCATTTTTTCACATATGTCCTTTGTATCAGCAACATTACCATCACAGATCATTGATATAAGTGTCAACAACTTTACCTTCAGGGATCATTAATCTAATCATATCATCTTTTACTGTTAATTTATCCTGATGAGACTCTGGCACAGTTCAGGTGTCTGTGTTCCCTTGCTTGATCACATCTGGTAAACCACTTCAGTTGTCTCCGCTGATCCCCTGTATCTTCTTCCTCCTCCTAGTACACATCTCTCTACGCCCTCGTTGTACATTTCGCAGACCTTGTCTAAGACTCTGATGTATTCTCAACGTTTGGGATTCGGTCACCAGAACTGACTCCGTGAACTAAGTCATCAGGATTTCATTGTTTCCACCTTCATATTTCCTTCTATTTTGCCTTTTGTCTTTAAGCACTTTCTTCTTCCCTGTGTAATCCATCCTCCGTTGAGAAGTTCCATGGGTAATGTACATCTACGTAATTACTATTTGTGCTTAATGGGGAGGGAGTTCTACACTCGTGAGGCCCACTTTATGAACATTCTCAATTAGTCATTCAAGTTTTGAGATTTACTGTCTGCACTAACCATGTCCTCCAGTCATTCAATACCATTCGTCCATCACACTTGCACTACAGAAGCACTTCTTTACATCTTTTCTTTATCAAGTTTCTTAATTTCATATGAGGATCTCAGGAAGAACGTTCCCCCTCAGCGTCATCGACCTGTTTATCAAAACTGAAAGGTTGTGAACAGTTCACCCCTAACTAACCTCTCCTCCAAGGTGGGGAATCTAAAACCTTTATCCTCATCCTGGAACTCACTTCTCTTATATCTAGTACCATCTTTGTTGCCCTCCTCTGGACTTTCTCGCTTAGCTCTTTGCGCTTTTCCAGGTGTGGTTTATCTTTGTTTTTAGGAGCCATACATACATGTTAGTGTTACGTATGTCTGTGTATTTCCGTATCTACACATCTGTATATCTACTTGGGCAGTAGAAATGTTCGTTTAGGTGTATATATGATACCTGTACGTCACTGTGATGTATATCTGTGTGGGTATATTTTTCGTACGTAGAAGAAGAGCACAAACGCTGATTCGACTGTTGACAAGACTGCAGTATCGAATACTGGCCCACAGTCGACAACACTGGTGGGAGATAACACGAAGAATTCGACCCAGGGGGAAAGCCTTCTGTTTCATCAATCCATTTTTCTCTTGTCATTCACAGGACCAATTCCCCAAGCACAGGTCACCTTGTACTCTTATATGTCAACAAGAATGATGATATGTCTTCTATCTTAGGCTGATGTCGATCTACACTAGGCTATGGGATACTAGGCTACGAGACCTCAGCGATGTCTCGTATGTCGACTTTTAACGTTAATTCCACTTTTGTTGTAGACTGTGTTGTCTTCCTCACGATTTCTGTGGCTATTGGAGAGTTCTCTTCCCTCCAAGATGGCCATAGGGGCCATACACACCCCTCAGTTTCGTGACCCAGTTCACAGACACTGCAACTGGCCCTGGTGTTCTCACACGTCCTGTGTGCTAGGAGCAAAAGGGAAAGTCAAGCTTACCATACAAAGCCTCGCGTAGTTTTTCTCCTGTATATATAGCAGTCGAGCCAACTTGTGGGGGACATCAGGTGAAGGTTGTCTCTCCGGCAGGGGTAGCGAGCCGTCCCTGGGGAAGCGAGGCGAAGGGTTTGCCTGACGCCTGACCCACCTGCTCCAGGCAACGGTGGCGCCGCGGGACGGGAGGAGGCATGATGGAGGAAGCCGCCGCTACACGCCACTCTGAGCCACGCCTCGACGGGTGAGAACACACACACACACACACACACACATATATATATACCATGTAACATAACACGACAACGTTTATCTGTTTATCCATATGATGTATGATGTACTTCCCTCCTCCTCCTCCTCACTGGGTACCTGTTTCATGAGACTGGTTGGTACCAGGTATATTTTCCTGGTACTTGTGCCCCGTTGACTTGTAGCTGCTTCGACTGGCTGGTGCTTGTGGCTGTTGGCAGGTGATTCACGTGATGTGGAACAATTACCACCGAGACTATGGGGAATGGCGTGTGTAAAATAAAGGTACAACACAGTGGAATAAAGATATAAATAAGGAGGTTAGTTGGAAAGACGAAGATTCTGGAAAGAGAAGCAAAGTTTATCATAAACTGTGATGAAGTGTGAGGCTTGATGTTAAAGATAAAATATATGTGTGGCTGTGAATATGTTAAAACTGCTTAATGTTTTCATGAATTGGTGAATCTAGGTTGTAATAGTAATGTTAATGAAAATAATGATAATATCAGTATTAATGATAATAATGATAATGATAATAATAACGATGAAAATAAAGATGATGATAATAATAACAATAATGATAATAATGATAATATTGATGATGATAATAATAATAATAATAATAATAATAATAATAGTTATGATGATAATGATAGAATAATTTCTTCATACCTTCGTGCTATTTTCCGTACCAAAGAGGTAGCGCCAGGAACATAAGAATAATGGCCTTATTTGCTCACATCCACTCTGTGGCTGTTAACATAATCCAACTAACTACTTACATTCAACCCATATTGACTATTCCGTGGTTTTCCCTAACTTCATATCTTCCTGGTTCAACCCATTAACAGAATGTTCCTCCTCATATACCGTATCGATCTATTTCACTTTATCCCATGCACGCAGCTCACCCTCTTGAATGTTCAGGCCACAATACCTAAATGCCTCTTTCACTCCATCCTCCCATCTCCAGCCGTTTCTACTTCCCCCTTCTTCTCTCCATTTCTGACACGTAAATCCTGTTAATATGTCTGTTTTCATTCGTCCCATCCATATTTACGAGCCATTTCAGCACACCATCGCCTGCTCTTTCAATCAAACTGTGTTTACAAACACACCTCATCCTCTCATTGTCATCTCCTATAAGATCAACTCGTCTTGCACCTCACACGGTCCTCAGTCTTATCATTTCTATCACATCTATGCTTTTTTATCCCCTGCATTCATGGCCCATGAATCACATTCATATACCACCGTCGGGACCATTGTGCCTTAAAGCATACTATTTTTTTTTTTTTTTTGCCCTTGACAGATACTGACGTCTTCTTCCACACACTCCTCAGTGCATCTTACCATGAGACTCATTTCAGCTTCCATAGTTCCATCCGTTGCTATGTCCATTCCCGGTTACCTAAAGCATTCCACCAATTCCTCCCTTCTACATTCTCACCCTCCCGCCTCGCTTACTACTGCACCTCGTTACCTTAATGTCTCTCACAATAACTCTCATCATCCTCCTTTCATGTACTCTTTCGAGTTTGCCACCAGAACCGTGTCATCTACAAAGAGCAATAGATTCCCCTCTCCCACCCCTAGCATACCCTAAACTCGCCCCTCGCTACAAGACCCTCACAGTGACCTCCATCACCATCCCGTTCATGAACGAGTTAAACAACCAAGGTGACATTACACACCATTGGTGCAAACCCACGTTCACCTGAAGCCACTCATCTTCCTCCCTTCCTCCTCGGACACACACCTTACACTCTTGATATATAGTCCTCACTGCTTCTGATCGCTTTCCTCCCGCCACCGTACGTTCGTAATAGCTTCCACAAGGTCTTTCTATCAGCCTTTTCGTACGCTTTTTCCGAGTCTGTAGATTGCACACATAGATCGCTCCCTGTCTTGGCGTATTTATCATACACATTTTTCAAAGTATACACCTGGTTCATACTTCCTTTACCACTCCTGAAACTAATTTGATTCTCCTGTCTGATGTTCCATGCATGCCAACCCCGTCTCAATGACCACAATCATACAAGTTACCTGATAACTCGACAGACATAATATCTGTAATTCGAGGATTCAGTTTTGCGCCTCTTGCTTGTATGAAAGGGCTTTATTCATGCATTCTTCTAGTCCTCAGGCACCTCACCTTGGGCTGCGCATACGTTGAAAAATTAAACAGACACAGTCACACACTTTCTTGAGAAACTAAGCTACAGTTCCATACACTTTTGCTGCCGTGCAACACATCATCTTATGCAAGCTTTCGCCAACGCATCTCATGCACCAAACCATTCGCTATGGCTCTCACACCCTGCATACCCCCTCATCCCAAAAACACCCTATCATTATTCAACAGTCCTTCACAATACAATGACTCTGTCTCTTGTTCACTTCTTCTCTGCCTGTTGTCACTTCCTCACTTATCGACCTCACTGACCAACACCTCTCCTCATTTCCCCTGACTCTCACCAACACCATCGCAGGTCATCTTTCATTTGGCCTTATTTTTTTCCGGATCCTGTTCCATCCCCTTGACCCCCTGCTACTTTCCTTTATACGCCCCTCTCCTTTCTCCTAATCACTCGCACTCATCCCCAACAAATACCGTCTGCACACATTTATTTTCTGTCTCATCAGCAATTGACCTTTCACATCCTACAACTCATTTCCCTTTCTTAATACGTCAACATTCCACAGACGTTCTGTTTCTGTTATATATTCATTTCTCAACTTAGCAACATATGAGAATATCAGTATCTTATGATGCAGCCCATTATCAGTATCATTGATATATATAAGAGAGAATTGGTCCCAGGACTGACCCGTGTGGCACACCACTTGTTACGTCCAACCATTGTGAGGTTTGACTGTCAGTCGCTACTCTTTGTTTACGGCTAATCAACCAATTTCCCATTAATCGAAAGTACAACCCCTTCTATATCATATGACTTAACTTTTGTTGGTAATTTTCGGTGTGGAACTTTATAGAATGTTTTTTGATAAGATCAACTACTTTACTTGCATCATACATGTTGAGAATATAATATAGAAATTAATCAGATTTATCAGACAAGAACGATTTCGTCGAAAACTGTTCCAGAAACCGTTTATCAAATGGATGTCTTCGCGAAGAAAAAAATATTAGATTCAGTTTTCATTGCAAATGAAGATCCTATTCATAGTGTTAAAGTTGGAGAAATATTTGGTACAAGTGACCACCGATGAATCATTTTTGTGGTCGCTTTCAACATTGCATGTAATGTTGGTCAAAATGACAGTCGCGGAAAAATACCCTATCTTAAAGATTGGAAAAGCTTCAGTAAAACCCTCAAAGCAGCAGAGTGAACATGCAAACCAGAGCGTAGTAGATGGTGTATTTCTAAAACGACACCAAGGTGGTGGAACAGTGAAATAAAGAATTGCATATTGCCTGAGAAAGAAGACCATGAGAAACTCATAGAATCTAATAACCAACGTAATAGAGTAAGGTATGTAAATTTACGGAAAGTAAGAGAGTTATACGACAAAGTAAAACGTCATTATGAAGCGTATATTGCTGAAAATAGCAAAAGAAACCCTAAGGAGCTTTATGATTATGTTAGAAGCAAGAGAGTCATTACCCAGTCAATAGGACCATTAATTACGGAAAGTGGTGACTTGGTTCAAGACAACAAAGCCATGGCAAAAATATCAAATTACTTTTTTGCATCAGTATTTACGATCGAATCCATTTCCGTTGAAACGAGAGCAGAACGTTTAACCAATCAACATAAAAGCCGAGAACATACTTTCAGCAATAAACGGAATGAAAGTAAATAAATCGGCAGGTACTGATAAGTCTAATCCGAGCATAATGAAAGAAGCAAAAACTGAGATAGTGAAGCCCTTGACCTTGAGAGCCCTTTTCAATAAGTCATTTGCTACACGGAAAGTTCCAGATTAGTGAGGATTAGCAAGAGAAGCATCAGGGGGGTGAAGGAATGTTAGAGTCATCCAAGGTTGAGTTAGAGGAGAAACGGGAACCAAAGAGAGTTGCTTTGTCTACGGGAGAGACAGCTATAGTACCGTCAGAACGGAAAAGTGAAGGAAATGTAGAGCGACAAAAGTCATTAGAGTTGCCCTTAGCTAAAGACTAGAGATCTCTCTCAGGAGTTGATGAGAAGTTATCGCACTTCCATTTGATAAAAGAATTATTTAACTGACGGATTTGTGCTTGCAATGATTACGGGCAGTGATAAAAAACTTAACGGGAGTCGGAGGAAGGAGAATTTTTCCAAGCTCAGTATGCCTGATTCCCTGCCTGAATGGCTTCAGAGTAAGGACGGTTGAACGATAGATTGGAAGAGCATCCGTTCCCATAAGAATAACCTCTGCAGAGACAGAAGCATTGCCACAAAAGAGACAGTGTTTTATGATTAGAAGTGGCTGCTGTAGGGGAAGTTGTTGTTAAAACAGATACATATATGAGAGAGGAGATCGTGCTGGCCCACCTCAGAATGAACTGTAAATTCATCGCTCACTTGTAGCCATACATTAAGAAAAACTTTCCACCCACATGTCAACAATGCCAAGTAATTTCAACAATAGAACATTTACTTCTCCGACGTCGTAGTTTCAATCAGCACAGGAAAAAATTAGTAAATTATTACAAGAAAAACATGTTTTAACATCATCAATATACTCCGGGACAACTCGAGTACTTTTGACAAATTGGTGGTCTTCCTCAGAGAAACAGAATAAATCAAGATGATGTAAGGAGGTTCTGGGTTGTTCTCTGTGGCGGGGTTGGCCTCGGTGTGGGGCTCTTGCTTGGGTTGGTCACATGAAGTATGGACATGTCCACTCATTGGGCGATCGGCCTTGAGGAAATGTGGTTATCTTGCGGGGAAGCTGCGCCATGAGGTTGAGCCGTCGGACCTCCAAACAAGTTATTATATCATATGTTCATGCCATAGTAGTGGGCTATCTCTAGTCTGTCTATCTTCTCGCACTCCTGGGTGTTGTGCCGACTGGATGGTGTATACCTCCACGTTGGCTTAATGCCCACAAGATCTTTTCTTTCGTTCATTTATTTTTAATTATAATCTATCTTAATTATCATAATATCAGAATTATACTTTTTCTATTTTTGATAAGTATCTAGGTATAACGTAATTCACATATTAGATAGGGTCGCAGGCCTAATGACCCTCATAGGTCGATGGCCGTAAAACCCAACAAATAATAACCAGCGTGACGAGCAACCCGGATGGAGGAAACAGCTCAGGTAGGAGGAGGTTGAACTTTCCAAGTGACTTACGCATGACGTTCTATAAGCACTTGCTGTGGGATGCTAAGGTGGGAAGGCAGCATAAACTGTTTGAACCTCTGCTTAAAGAAGGTCGTAATAGTTCTTATCTGACTGTGGCTGGGGATGAAGCGGTAAAGTTTCTGACGACGACAGGGTTTGAGGAGGTGATATTAACGATACCCCAAGACACAGAACAACACAACAAGGTGATTGTATTCATGTATCCGGTTATACTGGATCCTGATTTCCTTCTTGATGATACATGATTCGTGTGGACAAAGAGACATGAAATCCGGAATGAAAAGAACCAAGTGCCAGCCTTGATGAAGGGAGACGTTCCGGAGAAGATATTAATCACTGGAATAAGGTACAAGAAAATTGCAAAGTTCATAAAGCAGTCTGTTTTGTCTTACAAATGCAGTAGGTGGGGGCCATATGGCCTGGAAATGCAAAATGAATATCATTGCCGTTACTGTGGAAAAAAAGAGCATAATTCAATGGAATGTGGAAATAAAATAAAGTCTGGGCAACGTGTTGCGCCGCCCTGTTGTAATTGTGGCGGTGCGCATAATGCAGGTTTACCTATTTGCAGGAGACCACAGGTGCGCGGCGCCCGGTGGCAGACCATGGAGGAAATGCAGCAGAGGGAATGGGAAGACGGACGAGGAGTTACAGAAATGACAACGCTACCTTCACAACTGAGAACGTGTGAGAGAAGAGAATGACACGTTGAATGTGACAAGAAATAATGCAAGGGTTTCACCGAAAACTACTCCAGAAGATAAATGACAAACTCAGTGATGTGTATGGTGTACTCAGTAGTTAAACTCCGGCAAGAAATTCAGGCACTTAGGAAAAAGGTAGAGGACAATCAGAATGTAATTGCTGATCTTTGTGAACATAAAAAGGTGGACGGGCGAAAAGAGAGAAGGCTGAAAATAAAACAGTGATAGATGCTAATCAACCATCCTGGCTCTGGGGGGTGGAAATGTGGACATTAGGAAAGATATAACCTGCAGCCGGGTTGACATCCCTGAAGTATTAAATGATAAGGTATTAACACGAGTAAAAGATGTGTTGGACCAATTTGTGAATGAGAGAGTAAGGTTAGTTTCAGTTGAAAACAGGAAAAATAGAAGACCATAGATTAAGTATTCTTTCATGGAATGTAAATAGCTTACGTACTAAGACCACAGATGTGCATGCTTATGCCCTGTTGTATAAGGTGGATGTTATAGCTCTACAAGAAACGGGCACAGAGGATGGTAGTTTGAGTAGTCTGCGTGATCATTAGTATTTCTGTTTATCAGCTGATCAAAGAAATAATACAACAGGACTGTTAACGTATGTTCGGAAAAATGCGCCGGTTGAATTGGTGTTAGCTAGCAAGCAGAATGGGGTTTAAAGTTTATGTGTTAAAGTTTACCTCCAAGGAAGATCTATATGTATTGTTAATATTTATGTGCATCTTCAAAGTCTGTGTGTTAAAGTCTACCTCCAAGGAAAATCTATATGTATTGCTGATATCTATGTACATCCTTAAAGTATGTGTGTTGAAATCTACCTCTAAGAGAGATCTATATCTATTGCTAATACTTATGTAC
>JAUUDZ010432999.1:0-13572 GCA_032361705.1 Panulirus versicolor
TATACAGTGGTGCTATATGTGCATTCCATCAATCCACAGTTACAGCACCATGAGCCATACATACATTAAAAATCCTAACTAGTCATTTATAATATTACTATTATAATTATCATTTTATTTTCATACATATTCGCCACTTCCCGCATTAGCCAGGTAGCGTCAAGAACAGAGGAATGAGGTGTAGAAGGTAAATCCTCACTTGGCCCTTTTCTCTGTATCTTCTTTTGGTAAAGTAAAAACTGGAGGAGAGGATTTCCAGCTCCCCACTACCACCCCTTTTAGTTGCCGTTTGTGACATGTAGGGAATACATGGGAAGTATTCTTTCTCCCCTATCCCCAAGAGTAATGATTATTATGTGTGAACAAATGTGGCCTTTTTGTCTGTTTTTGTGGCACTACTTCGCTGATGGAGAGGGTGGTGATGATGTTTCCTGTAGCACTGGGAATGGATGAAGGCAAGCAAGTATGAATATGTACATGTGTATATATGCGCATATATATATACCGGGGTCGATGTGCTATCAATAGACTGAACCAGGGCATGTGAAACGTGTGGGGTAAACCATGGAAAGGTCTGTGGGGCCTGGTGGGGATAGGGAGCTGTGGTTTTGGTGCATTACACATGACAGCTAGAGACTGAGAGTGAGCAAATGTAGCCTTTTTTTGTCTTTTTTCCTGGTGCTACCTTGCTGAAGCAGGGGGTAGCAATGCTGTTTCCTGTGGGACAAGGTAGTGACAGGAATGGATGAAGGCAAGCAGGTATCATTATGTACTTGTGTATATATGTATACATCTGTGTATGTGTATGTATATGTATGTATATGTGCATGTATGGGCATTTATGTATATATATATATATATATGTATATGAGTGGCTGGGCCATTCTTCATCTGTTTCCTGGCGCTACCTCGCTGACGTGGGAAACGGTGATCAAGTAAAATGATAAATAGAAAATTATTAGTATTAGTAGTAGAAGTATAGTATTAGTTTTAGTATTATTATTTAACTTATGAATTACTTGGGGGCGCGTCAGCCAAATGAATCTTCATATATGTACTGCAGGCAATTGTAGACCTGAAGGTTTTATACTTGGAAAGATAATTTTTTCCCTGTTATGGTGGTGTATCCTTGCAGTTCAGTCTTCATATGTCTTAACAATTGACTGCTGAAGAATTGTTTTACCTTGCTTTGGTGCCCATGTTACTATATAATCTCTAACTTGTTCTCTGCTGAGAGTTATGATCATTACAGTACCATACAGTTATCACTCTTGAAACAGCTAAATTTTTATAGTGGTTAAAGCAAATATTGCACCTTTACATATAAAGTTGCTATTTCTTTACAAGATTATAAGCAAGACTTCTTTGATTTATGCAGTTACATACCCTGTTTGAATTTTATGCAGGCAGATGTATATTTCCTTTTGTTAGTGAATGTCATAGTTCTAATGAGTGACACTGTACAGTGTCATGATCTTTTGGGTTCATATAGGATTTGTTTGCATAATTTTTTACCCGTATAATTTGTACATCCTTCAATATGTTGCACACTTGTGGTTTATTTTGCAGTAATAGAATTATTCTATTACTGAACAGATTATCAGTGTTCATTTGAATTACAGTACCATGTAAACTCAATAATCCTTGTTTCACTGTACTTTAAGATTAAAACTGATAGCATAACACCTTACAAATGGAAAGCAGAAAATTATGAAAATTTTACATGACTAGTATCATCAAGATATGCTTAAGAGATGGAGTAGTGATGAAGGTATGACTGAATATTTTAAGATATATTTTTTAAAATGGTAACCAACCAAGGGAAACTACTAATTTTGAAATGGATAATCATGATTTGACCATAGGTATGACACACCTAGTTCGAGAATACAAAAGACCTTGAAGTAAGATTGTGGACTAGAGGAGACCTAAGAAAGAAACCTCTTTAGGAAAGTTATGTCAAAAATAGTTGTTTTCATTTATGTAATATTAATATAATACTACCTGCCTGGGTATTGGGAAGGTTAGTGATGGCTGTGTAGTGAACCAGCAGTTTATTGGTTGTCAAGTTGCACTCTTCTGACTCAGGTAGCTGTCTTTTCTTTATGCCTCACCCACATGTGGACTACTGGCAATCTGTCCACAAACATTCTATCTTTCCATGTCATTCATAACACTTGGCAGCACATAACTCACTCAGCTCATTTTCTGTAAACCTAGATTCTCCTGTGGTGAGCACTGTGTGCTAGCCCTGCCTTTTGGCAAATTGGTTGAAGCAGTAGATAGAAGTAGTAAGTAGGAACATTTTGGCAGGAGCATTAATTAGAAACATTAGGTAGTAGCAGTTTAGGTAGGGACATAAGGCAAGAGCAGTAGGTAGAATTAGTTGGAAGAAACATTAGGTAGGAGCCTCCACAAACACTGCAGTAGAGCTGACCACTGTCAGTGGCTTAAGTGTGAGGCACTAAAGGCTTAGAAGTGACACTGGAGTTCACAAGTTAGGGAGACTCTGTTGCCATGGCCTCCCCTTTGAGGGAGTTCCAATTGGGAACAGGCATCAGAGATGTTGATAGATAAATGATATTCATATTGTGTGACATTTTTCTTCCACCCTAGTGCTTTTATGGGAATTCTTGGCCAGGTGGTCTGATTGTCACATCATAGTTTCTTATGATATATTACTAATGTGTTTGGGATGTTTTTATTATTATTTCTCATAGGTAACTGAACAGCGGATGACCATCAGAACACTACAGGAGGCATTAGTAGCAAGTAAAAGATCCTGTGATGACCTACGCTCACGCCTGGATAATGATGTGAGTGCTGGCATGTTGCACCATAGCCTTCCCCCACAGATATATGATAGTAGCAATAACCCTCCTGCCAGCAACCCCAGTGTGACTAAAAGCATCCCTTTGGACAGTTCAAGTCCACAGTCTTCGAGTGAATTACCAAGTGCATGCTTGGATTGCACTAGTGCTCCTGTTAACTCTTTTTATCCTACCCTTACTGTGAGTGCCAACTGTTATATGCCAGAGATGCCACTGATTAGTGACTCCATTTCACACTCAAGAACTCAGCAGCATAGTTCCTTACAGCCTGTAGAAAGATACAATAGTAATACTACCACAGAAAGTATGGTACCTGATGTTAGACCCACTTATCAGTTTGCCAAAGAGATTGTAGGTCAAAACACCTCATGTGCCATAACTCCAGATGTGTTGTCATCTTGCAGTGGCAGCTCTTTTTTACTGAATTCCTCATCATGTCTAAGTAATCAGGATTTGAACAGCATACCCAATGATCCCCCAAATATTGTCAGTGAACAAGACACTTTAGGCATTGGCATTGTTACTGATGGACTTCAGAATCAAGTTCATACAGGCCAGGTTTATGATGTATAGATGTGTTTTGCAATCAGCAGAAGCTTCAGGTTATGCATGAATGTTTGCAGCTTATTCATTTAGAGAATTTCATATGACTGAAACACTCTTTGATTGCATATTTTTACAAATTTTACAGTTGGAGTGATTATGGAAATATGTGGTATTAGAGTACTACATTGTATTTCATAGCTTATAAACAGATAAGTATATTTGCCCTTCAAATTGGTTGTGATAATGGGTCTCACTTTAAAGAGTGTTGTGAATACGCTCTCTTTCCTACTTAAATTATGGAAATATTTGTGTGCCATCATGAAGTACCTTATGTTAAGATATTGTCTTCATGCTTCTAGTCATAACAGGCTGTACTCTTGCTGAATTCCATACATCCTTATACCTGAGTAGCAAAATTGCTTAAGTATTGAAATGCACTCTGTATTGCATTGTAACTGAATGCAGTAGAACCTCATAAATATTAGATACAAATTTGTAGAACCAATGCTGAATTAATTTTGACAGTTAAAAATTTTCCTAAGTTCAAATATATTCATTCTGACTCTGGACTTTCAGTTTGTTTACTATTGGCAGTCTGTCACAAGAATGATTGAGAATGCTCTTTTAACTGAATTTGGTGATTGTTGAAATAATCAGATTGATTATTTAGGTTCACCTGAATAATGTTTGTATTTTTGATTATTTAGGTTCACCTGAATAATGTTTGTATTTACTTCGTCTCATAGAATGGTTTGATATGGCTCACAGATGTTCACTGAATAATAACTCGTTTGCCAAATATGTAGATCTTTTACACATATATGTTGAGGTCCTGTTGAAGTTACAGTGTACTGTTATATTCGCTCTGAATACATTTACCAGGATTATCGAACAATTGATAATCAGTTTTTGCCAAAGTGAAGTACAGATCATTTGTATAATTACTACAAATTCTTTATTGTAATGATTAGCAGTTTTAATAGTTTTAACTTTGTTTTGTTTCATTGCAGTTTTAAGTCAATATAATTAGTAGATTATTCACTATTTGATGAAATACTTGTAAAGTGAAATATTTAAGCTTAGAAATTATTTTATCACATTCTTTATTATGAAGCATATGAAAGTGGATATATTTTTTTCATCTACAATGCCATGACTTGTAAAATCAATAAATAAGATGTGGAGAAAACTCATTTCCATATCCTTTTTATCAATTATATTGTAAAACACGAAGCTTGTTATAGAGCTTGCCATGTTTTTTCTTTTATTTGGTTTTTAAAGTACTAAAGATTGATTGGAAACATTTTGTACAATGGAATTGTTATTGTAAAAATATGTATAGCCAGCTGAAGTGACAAATGAATAGATATTCCTGGGTATACCCATTTTCTTTGAATGTTCTTCAAAACTGAATGATAGCCTGAGCAATTTACTGCATAACTAACATATAAATAGGTATTAATTTTCATAAAAGATATGTGACTGTGTCGATGCTTACTATGTGGGGTACATTTCAACCAAGGATAAAGTACCAGATTATCCAATCTGTTGTCATCCACAATGTGGATGTCTACCAGAATTTATAAACTATTTGTATTTTATAATTGCAAGCCATGGTAGTCAGCATAAAGGACCCAAAATGTTTCACCTTAATTAAGGTGTCATGCTGCAGTTTATTGGATTTGAGAAAGATTTTTGCATCAGAGATTGTATCCTTTCTACTATAAGTAAGAATTGTTTTTACTTCGTAGGTCAGTCAATAAGATTTTGAAGCTAAGGAGATTAAAATTTATTTGAAATCTGCCCCAAATTGAAAACTTCTAATGTCTGCATTTCCACTTATTGCTTTGTGCTTTGGATTTCTGCAACTCAGGGATTTGAACTGTGTGCTGATATTTGTAAGTTACAGTATGAGGTAAGTGTTTCAACATTTTTGTATTGCAGAACAATGAGGATCTATTCTTTTGTAAGTAAAACAAATTACAGTACATTTATAACATACTGTTATAATGTAGAACTAAATGAAATTTTTTTATTTTTTAAGAACCCATTTGTTGTTAATATTTTGAAGTGGCTGAAAGAAAATCAATCCTCATTGCAACATATGTCAATTTCACATTATTGTTATAAAATCATTTTATATTTTAAGGATTTTAGATACCTGAATTACTGATCATTTGGAAATAGCAATTGCAAGGTTTAGGTGTGAATTAACTCTATTAAAGAGTATATTTTGACAGGCTTTGAAAGGTTTGAAAGAAGGAAGTTGTAGTATCATCTGGTCTATTGTGTAAAACATTGAAGACATTTAGAAAGAGACAACATGTACCTACAAAGTACAACTCTTATTCAAAGGAAAAGGTGCTAAGGATGCATGTAGCAATTATAGGGGAATAAGTCTGTTAATTATCCGTGGAAAAGTGTATGCAAGAGTGTTTGTTGAGAGAGTGATGGATATGATATAATGCTGAATAAGTGAGGAGCAAATGGGTTTTAGGAAAGTTAAGGGATTTATTGATCAGATTTTTGCAGAGAAAGTGACTGGAAAAGTATCTAGCAAAAGGTAAGAAGCTGTATGCTGTAAGTTTTAAGGGATGTGTTAAGGATATATGGGGTAGGTTGACAATTGATGGATGGAGTAAAAGCCTTTTATAGAGGAGCAACTGCATATGCAAGAGCAAAAGAGTCAAGCGAAAGTTTCAGTATACATGTGGGTGTGAGGCAGAGCTGTGTGATGTCATCATGACTTTTTAACATATTTATGGATGGAGTGATAAGAGAGAGAAAAGCAAAACTAGGGAAGAGGGGTGTAGAGATGGAGTGTGGTGGTGAGGTATGATGCCCAACGACAAGCCTGTTTGTGGATGATACTGTGTTGGTTCCATGAGTGAAGAGGTGTTGCAGGAGGTTGTATGTATGTTTTATGATGTAAGTGGAAACAGTTGAAGGTAAATGTGAGTTAAAGTAAAGTAATGGTGTTTGAAAGGAAACAGAGTGAAAGTATATATTTTTGTAAAGCCTAATAGAGTGAGAGAAAAAATATACTAAATTGTGTTATAGATATGGTGGGGGAGGGGAATAAACACTGGAAGGTATGACAAAACTTAAGTATTTGAAAGGTATCTTGGATAAGTTTGGTTATATGGAAAGAGAGAGATAAGGGACAGAGCAGTACAGGATAGAAGAGCCACTGTGTCCCTTCATTGAATATTGAAGGGTAGAATGTAAGTATGGCAGTGAAGAAAGGATTTAGGGACAGCATAGTTCTCCCAGTCCTGAACTATGCAGCCAAAGCATGGAGATGGGATGAGTCACAGAGGTCAAGAATCCAGGCTTAGGAAATGAATTCTTTGAAAGGAGCATGTGGTATAATTAGATGGAATGAAGAAAGTAGTGAGGGATGCTTGAGTGATTTGGCTTGCCAAGGAATACAAAGGGAATGAATTATTGAGTGGTAGAGTAGGTGAAATGTAATACTTTGAGGTGGTTTGGACATGTGGAAAGAATGCAAGATAGGAAGTTCACAAGGAGAGCGTAAGATAGTATGATTAAAGGGGTTGGTGCGAAAGATGTTCTACAGAAAATATCAAGAAATTAAGGAATGCAGAGATATTTAGTGGAAAGGATAGAATACTACAGCTTGACAATATTTGAAAGGTAAAAAGAAAGTCAGGCAAATGAGTGTAGTTAAATAAGTAAGGATTGACATCGAAGAAAATGAAAAGAAGACAAGGCAAATTGACCTCAAAAATTTTTATATGTCTTTTTAAGAAACAGATTATTAATAGAAGAACAAACAGTAAAATTGAAAGACTCACAGATAACATTTGTTGTATTGAAAAAGTTTCAGAATGTAATTACTAAATCTATGTTAACTCCAACAGATAATGTGGAATACATAGAGATTCTTAGATTAGTTATAAGTTGATGTAGGAAGTTGTAACATAGCCTTGATGACATCTCTCTCTACATACCTGAGTTAGAAAAAAAAAAAAATACTTTAGGTTTAAATATTTGTTGGAAGAAGGATCTGTACAATAGAAGTGGAAGAGAGCAAATTTAAAGCCAATCCTGTTATTAAGAGTGGTAGCAAGGACACTGCTCTAAAGTACAAACAGATTAGTATTACTGACATACACAATCTGTAAACTATTGTAGAAGATAAACAAGAGGGAAATGGACAAACTCTTGCAAGGAGAAACCACTACCATGAGAAAAGATGTCTTGTGTTAATGATTTTCTAGACATTTCTAGCAGTGAGTGCTAACCAAAAACAAATGGGTAGGTGGGTGGCTGCATGTTTTTGGACTGCATGAAAATATTTGAATCTGCACCACGAAGGAGGTTAGTTAAACTTATATTCCAGGCAGATATATAAAAAAAGGATTCTGTGGTTCACTGAAAATTACCACAGGAGATGGGTAATACAAATCACCTGTCAAAGGTGCTTTTTAAGACCAGGTAAACTAACTAGTCTGGGAGTAATTAGTGGTGTAATACATTCCTTTAGCAACAGAAAGGTTGACACAACAATTTAGGCAATGATGAAGTAAATGCAGAGAGCATAAGAAAGTTTAAAAGCATACAAAAGGATTAAGAGGTGGAGCACTGCAAGGTACAAGAAGTTAAGTACCAGTAGGTAATTACACATTCTAATGTATGCACAAGAGATTGTAGAGGTGGATAAGGGAAATCAAACCTGGTACTAGTATTACTAAAGTCATTAGTAAAGTACCTAGAGGATAGATAAGTGTTTAGAATTTCCCAGGATAAGTAGTGGCACCACAGAGGAGGGCATTTGGTTCATTTGGTAAGAGAAAACCAAGAATTGCAGGTGCCACTAATGGATGACGATTACTTGAGTTATTATAAAATGTGGAGAGTAACAGTAAGTAAAGTGTGACAAATTTCAAGACTATACACCCATCAATAAGTTTCATGTAGGCCAAATCAGGAAAACATGTGGAATATTATTTCAGTCCTTAAAATCAAGAATTATACTTTATCTATCTGACAAGGCTGAGAGAATATAAATGGGCCCATTCATCAACAACTCATCTCAACCATTTACTTTGTATTCAAGGAACCAATGGGACTGTGACCAGTTTACTTTTTCAAGCTGCAACACAGATGAGATTGTAGTACAATTAAGAAGTCTACAGTGTACTTTATGGGAAAGGGGGAGAGAATTGGTCCTTACACAACTTTTAGGAATTCCTTATTCATAGTGTAGTTAATGACATCTTAGAATTTCAGTAGCCTATGTTACCTTAAAAGATATCATTGCATGAAGATCAGGATATAATTAGATACATCAACTTCTCATATGGGGGTGGGTGTAGGCTTACATAATAGGCTACCCTTGCCGGTGAGACAATATCCCATCTCCATATGGGTATATACTCAAAAGTAATAATTAAGCCTTTTTCATATCATTCAGTATTCAGTCTCCCCAGTATCCTTTCTAAGGTTCAGAGAGTGGTAATACTCTTTTGATTTGTTTATTGAATCATATGTCCCTGCATAACAGGTATGTACACGGGAGTCGGAAACTGAGCGGCTGGAGCAGGACCTGAAGGAGGCACAAACCATGCATCACCGCACATTCACACAGGTAATGGATTAGGAGAGCCTGCAGCAATACATCTGGGTCATGTGTCTCTCTCTTATTCACTCTAACAAAACTAAGTTTGTCGTGTTTATGAGGACTTGGTCTGCGTGTTGCAGCATTTACATTGATGATTGTGTGGGCTTTCTGTGATGAATGTTTTATGACATTTATGGTATATACAAAGACATTTACTGTGGTCAATATTTGTGTAAAGACAATTACTTCATGTAGATTGCGTGAAGATTTTTTTTTTTTGTCTGTTGCTGATGTAGATTGTGTGAGGATTTTTCTTTTGTGTGTGTGTGGCTAATGTGTGCAGACAAACTGTATAGTGTGCTTAGTAAGTAGTTGAGGATATTTAATGTGCTATGCAAGTGTGGGGATACTTGATTTTGTTTGATGTTTGTGAGGGTATTTACAGCATTTGACTTCCGTATGAAGATTTTTGGACTCTGATGATGTCTGTTGGAACATTTAGTGCATCTAATGTATTTGGACATTCACTACATATGCTGTGTGCATGTTAGGAAATTACTGTTTGGCCATGTTAATGACATTAAGGATGTCTATGACATGTTTTACACCCTAGCCATGGTAACATGTAAAGATTTTACTGCTTGTGAGGGTTACATAGGAACATTTATTGCAGCTGGTCATATGCTTGGGGACTTTGGCTGAGTTTGACCTCATGGATTTCCCAACTGGTTACCTCCCATTCTCATAGATTACAGGTCAAGGTATAAATCAACCTTTCCAGAACTGGCCAGAAAGTTGTATAACCAGCAGACCTAAGTGTTGACTCTTTGATCACAACAGTTATGATTGGGGGTCAGATCAAAAGTCTCACCATTCCCAATGTTTGTAATGCCATGCTCAAGGGTCATAAATTATGGTCAAGTATCGTACCAGTGTGCTCTACTGGTTAGATTGGATGTATGTAAAAATTTTATAATTTGTTTGTGTTGGACAGCTGGTGGAGAGCGGTGCACGTGGGGAGGTGTTGCAGGAGGAGAATCGTGCCCTCAGCAGGCGTGTAGCCACACTGCAGGATGACCTCAAGCATGCCCATAAGCAGGAAGCTCGCCAGATCCACTACTGGAAAGCTCAGGCAGAGGAGGCCACCAGCAAGATGACAAAGGCACAGAAGGAAGTGAGTCTTGCTAATTGTTATTTCTTGGGGGGGGTTTGACTGGTCTATACTTAGACAAATATTCTCATAATCATTGCCATCATTATCCTAATTATCTTCATTGCTATCATCAGGTTTATCATGTACATTACTTCAGTAGATAAGAGATTCATATATTTATTTATTTATTTTGCTTTGTCACTGTCTCCCGCGTTAGCGAGGTAGCGCAAGGAAACAGATGAAAGAAATGGCCCAACCCACCCACATACACATCCACACATGCAAATATACATACCTATACATCTCAACGTATACATATATTCCTATGAGTCCATGGGGAAAATGAAACACGAAAAGCTCCCAAGTGCACTTTCGTGTAATAATCACATCATCAGAGGAGACACAAGAGAGAAATATAACAGTCACTTGACATACATCGAAGAGACGAAGCTAGGACGCCATTTGGTAAATATGCGAGTGTCCATATATCATACGAGATGGTATATAACCCAGCGGTGCAAACATACAGACACACAACACCAGCATCATAACCCAGTCGTCCCTAAATCGTTGATTGGAGACCCTAAACATTGACCTAGTGGTGTTCTGGAAGACATGACCTGTAGACGAAAAGTCCAATCTAACTGTAAAACCTCGTAGTATGACTCCATATATACCTGTATCTCGTTCAACGGCCCTGGTGCTAGTCACGAACAGAACAAAGTACATCAGTTTATCAGTGGCTCCTTAACATGGAGGAAGACTTGGTGCTTTGAAAAGTGAATATGATGAGTTAGCGTAGTCGTGCGAGGGACACCAGAAACATCTGACCTCTGACCTCGTTCACAAGTGTCACACTAACATCATTCCAAGTAATTATTTCCTGCCTGTTACCCTTATTCGTTTGATGTCGCCATTTGTGTTGCTGTCATTGTGGTTTGTCTAGTGTATCATCTGAGCCGCTAGGAAACTGCAGCTTAATTACATAAGGCGTTGCCCAGGGGCGTGGTCGGGCCCCGACTGTGGTGTACGATAAATGTAGCTTGTGATGTTGCGAGTCACGCAGTCATGGACTCACTTGTTGGGGATGTTAGCCAGCCTAGTGTTGGTGGGGGGTGTTAGCCAGCCTAGTGTTGGTGGGGGATGTTAGCCAGCCTAGTGTTGGTGGGGGATGTTAGCCAGCCTAGTGTTGGTGGGGATGTTAACCAGCTTGAGACAAATATTAATGGTAATGATAATAACTAGAAGCGGCCTATTGCATTACGAAAACGTAATTTCCGAAAATATAGATACGTAAATCTGAAAAATTGTAGTAATATAATTGTCTTGACATACAGTAGTCATGATGAAATTCTCCCGGTAAAACATGATTTATAATGAGAGAAATATAATTAATCCTTACGTCACATTAACCTTTGTACTTGAAATTACAAATGCACTCGTGACGACCTTTGACCTTTGGATAACCGGCCATGATCTTGACCTACTGACAATTGCAGCAATGGTCTTGACCTTTGACCCGAAGACCTCAGTATCTATAGAGACCTTCCTTGGTCATGCCTTCTCAGTGAGATGTATTATGTAACCTGCAGATACGAAATGACCTTCAAGGTCATGACAACAGTGCCACCAACCTCAGACATTTTCATCCCAGAATCAAGAACTCAATTTTCTCCAAGTTGTCTTAGTAATTTTCTTTCTAATCGTATATATCTGGTTTTGAAGTTACCATGATGGTGTCGATAATTATAATTATATTAACCTTTAGGAAATAGATGCCGACAATGTAGACATGCAGTACAGGGCCTGGCTGTTATATATGTCTGGCTTGTGACAAGAATGTTTAGATGAAACGTATTTAGCTTTGACAAAGTCTATATACTAAGATGTACACGGATATAGGTATGTATCATCCACGAAAGACAGCGTTATCGTTACGAATCTTATTATTTACCGTAGGGAATTGTGGTGATATAACCTGTAGTTATGATGGGCTGGCTGGTCCTTCCTTGACCTGAAGTGTCTGGTTCAGAGACCAGGCTGTCCATCATACTCAAAGCTGGGTCGTCCAGCTCAAGAATCGTCCCGGTATGTTCCGTGGGTCGTACAATCATGTGTTCCCTCTCGTTCATCTAGATACGCATTTGAGAGAGAGAGAGAGAGAGAGAGAGAGAGAGAGAGAGAGAGAGAGAGAGAGAGAGAGAGAGAGAGAGAGAGAGAGAGGAGCCGTCATACCAGCTGGTCCCAGGTAAACACGTGCATGTTCCAGGTATACCTACCACTCTCCGCTTTCTGCAGGTATCTTTATATACAGACTCCACCTGGATCCCAGTAAGATCTCCACCTACTCTGATCACTTCCCAGTGAGGCCTCGTCCTGGCCAGACCTCGTCCTGGTTTGGTCTTTTCTTAAGTCAGATCTCTTTCCGGCAAGACCTGGGTCCCTGTGAGAGCTCCTCCCGGTTAAGACCACTGCTGGAGCGAGTATCCTGCCAGTTTAAAGCTCTTACTAGAAGAAGAAGAAGAAGAAGAAGAAAAAGAAGAAGCCCCTTCCAGCTGAGTCCTTTGAGTCTTCTTCTTCTTCTTTTTCTTATTCTTCTTCACCCCATCATCATACGAGACGTGTTCCTCGTGTGATCTCTTCTACCACAACTTACATCCTACTCAAGACTGGTAAGAGGACTCCCTTGTGGGACGACCTCTTCTCAGTACGACCCCCGCACCTGCCGGCCTTTCCCTCGTAAAGTCATGCCCTGGTGAAGTGTGTTTGTAGTGGCATGTCTTCCTACAGACACCTCTCCTTGAGGAACCTTCTTTCTATACGATCTTCCTTTCGATAAGGCCTGTTCCCCGTTAGACCTCTTCCTAGCAAGGCCTGTTCCCCGTCAGGCCTCTTCCTAGCAAGCCCTGAAACCTCCTCAGAACACGTTCTCCAGTGAGAAGCTCTTCCTAGGAGACCTCCTTTAAAGCGAGACCTCCTCTTGCTAATGAGATCTCTTGCCCTTAATATCAAACCCCTTAATGAGATATGTTCTTTAGACATCTTCCTGGTGAAGCCTCTCCCTTGCCAGGCTTCCTCTGGGATACACCTCGACAGTAGGACCTCTCCTTACAGGAGCCACGTCCTTGGAGGAACCCTCTTCGTTATGAGGAACTCCTGGACACCAATCTTGCTGGTGGAACCTTTCCAAGGTGACATACCTTCCTAGTAAGATTAGTTTTCCCCCAGCGAGACTTCGTAAAAGGTCTACTTACACCTTATCCTCGAACATGAATGAGGGTGCGGGGGGAGGGGGTAATGGTGATCCGTATATCGCCCTGTCGTTCTCCCGTTATGTGTTTTCCTGTGTAACTTCCCCCCAGGCGAGGCCTCATGTATGTTATGTACACACACACACACACAGGCCAGGCTGGGCTTCACGAGTGATGAGGCTTTTTTTTTTTTTTTTGCTAGTG